>VDFB02042018.1:0-15141 GCA_007258455.2 Sequoia sempervirens
ATATATTTATTATATATATTTTATTTTTATATTTTATATATATACATATATATATATATATATATATATATTTCAATATGTAGAATATGTGTATATTCAATGAAGTATATACATATCTAAATCTTTCTCTTTATATATATATACATTCAATATATGAAATTCATATATATACAATTTATATAGATATTATAAGAACTTAAATTTGATAATAAGGTGGTTATTTTTCTCCTCAATCTCATGATGTGTATATATTTATTAACCATACAAAAATTATCACCCTACTTAATAATATTATATGAATCAACTAAATAAAATCTATGAAAGCTTAAGGGTATATTTCTCTAGGGCTAAACTACTTTTTATAATAGCCAACTTGACATCATTACTAAAAATTAATGAATGCATTCCTTTCAACAATTACAAAAGTGAAACATAATCATTTGTTTAACTTCCATAAACATTTCAACTTCAACATTTATATTTACAATATACAAATAAATTTCTTGAATGGAACTCATATTACCTCTTCTTTTTTATCACATTAAAGACATTTTATGATGATTTAAAATACAAAAGGATTATGATTTGTCATAGAGCTAGCCATAGCATTGTAAGAGCTCTTTCTTTTAGATTCATGTCATTTCCCATCATGAACACATCACAAAATTTTCATTTAAAGTTAGGATATAAAAGTAATCAGTTAAATATTATAAGTAAATATGAAATTTCTTTAATTTTATAAAAAAACCTCAAATATAATAAAAATATATCAACTTATCACTTTATTATATTTTATTCCAAAATTTATAGAGAATTCCAACAAAAGAATAAGGGCTTTCTCTCCACTATAATGGCATCATGAAGTCTTGTGGGCTCTAGCCATACCCCCAAGCAAGAACAAAAGGATTACCAGTGATTTGGTATAAAAAATATAATTTACTTATTCAAACATTTACAAAAAAACCCATTTTCAAAGAGCCATTCCCACTTAGAAGAATTCAGATCAATCATTATTTAAATTACAAGAAATTATAGGAAAGAGGACTTATCTTTCTACATAATAGTAGAGATGTAGCTTCCTTCTCCAAGCTACTCTCTTTTGATCCCATTAATATTCCTCTCTTCCATAACTCTCAATCTTTCCTCTCCATCACAAGTATGAAAAAATACAAAGGAAAATAAAAGTCTAAAAAAATGACTAAGTCCCCCCAAAAAGGAGAGAGATCCCCCCTTTAACCAAAACTCATTAAATTTTAAATAATTCAAGACTCTACACCCTTGTATGATATTATTACACTTGTAATAATCTCACCATACCCCAAGTTACCCACCAAATCCTCTCCTTTATTCAAGAGGCATAGTGCACATGCATGTCCTTTTCCCCAAGTCCATTAAAATAAATGAGAGGGAAGACCAAAGGGGATGGTAAGGGTCAAATCTATCATTTCATCCCAAAAATTACTTACTTCTCTTCAAGTTCATTTAAGGGAGGTAATCAATAAGGTATGGGCCAAGGTATGGTAAAAAACAACCCCCCAACCAATAGGTACTATTCTTAAGGCCTCTAAAATGTAATAAATGACTAAATTATGACCTTTTGACAATCATAAAATCACCTCTAAATTAGCATCGAAAAGTTAGCTTTTTTACTCACCACTTACAACTTAATTGATATGAGTCTACATCTAATTAAAGCATAAAACACATATCAAGCATAAAACTACATTACACATTAATCATGATGAGGGCACAACCCAAGGCACAGAAAATAACCCACAAACAAGAGAATAATTTTATTATTCAGAAAATGGAGCTTCTTACATGCAGAGGATCTCAATCCCCAAGTTCTACAACACATGCAAGTTACAGAAAGCTACAAAATAACCCTTTCACAATATGCGAGTTTCTCCCCAAAAAGTTACCCAAAAATTAGAAACCCACCCATAAATAGAGCTCCTCTTTAGTTTGAAGCCAAAACAACATTCAAATTTTGAGTTTAGGCGGTTTGGCACCAAAAAATTACAACTTGAAGTTCAAATTTCAAAAGAACATTTGCAATTGTATCTTCTAGAAGGTGCGCCAATTTCCCGGGGCCATAACTTTTGATCTGGGACTCTGATTTGCAAACCGTTTGAACAGTTGGAAAGGTCTCAAAGTCAACAACGCGCTCAAAATCCACTACGCTGATTTTAGCAAGTTTCGGGGCTAATTCAAGAACTCTAAGTGCCTCAAATCTAACTTAAAAGATTTTCAGGTGCAAATCTGGGAAACTAAAACTGCCATCATACATAGATAGAAAATAAAAGCATGGAATTACAGAACTGTTATTATGACAAGAATTATCCAAAAATGTAAAAATATCTAAAAATCGAGAAACTTGAAATTTAACTATTTTTGGGTGATGCAAGATTGCCCTTACACCACTATATGCTCCTGCATCAGACACCCAGGGTAATTTGAGAAGTGACCCGTCATGTCTCAGATGGTTGAGGAAAACCCAAGCGATCGATCATAGTGCCTCAGTTTAGGTGAAATAGTTGATGTTAAGTAAGTTGTTGTTGGTAATGTCATGATGATGTGGTGATTTTATTATTTAATTTAATTCTAAGGTTATGGGGTAACACTAATAATATGTTTGGATTTGATTAATAAAATTAATTTAATTATAAGGTTACCTGTTTCATTTGGAATTAAATAAAGAATTAGATTCAATGATAAAGGTCAATTTAATTATCGTTGGGAGTTAGTTATTTAATATAATTAGATTAAATGAGGAAAGGTAATTATCATTTAATGATTAAATTCAATTAATAAATTTAAAAGTGATAAAATATTAAAGAGGATTAAAATTTAAAATTGTACTTAAGTTTAAATAAATTACGGTAAAAATATTTATTGAATTATATTTTAATTAAAAGTTAATTATTTATGAAAATTTGTTTTAGTTAAAATTTAGAGTTAAGTGGAAGTAATTTAAAACAAAAGAAGTTATTGGTTGAAATTAAATAAATAAATTTATAAAGTAATGATTAATTAAAAGTAAAAAAATATTAAGTTAAATATTAAAATTTTATATAGTTGAATGAAGAAATTAAAAACTTGAAAAGAAACTGTGGTAAAAAGTTGAATTTTCCCTAATTGTCAATTGATAAGTAATAAAATGTTATTTAATGGTAAGTAATGTAATGAAATAAATGCTAATAAAATATTATTAATGTTTAAAGGTACATTATTATACAAATAGATTTTTAATTCAATTATGTATGATTTGAAATAAAAAGTTATGATATACTTTCTGTTTTTGGCAAATAAAAATGTGTAATGAAAATGGTTTAAATGAATTAAATAAATCAAACTTGAATATTATAATTAAATAAACAATAAACATGCAAATAAATATTATTTGAAATTCAAGTTTCAGTTTGGGAAGGTGAAAAGTCATTAGTGGGTTGAGAGATTAGTTCTTGGTTGTGCTTGACCAGAAAATAAGAGGGTGATTTTTCCGAATGCCAAGGGGGACTTTGGGAAGATAATTGGCAACCTGTGAAGAGAGGGATGAATTTTACTGAAAGCAATTTCCACGAAGGAAGGAACAAGAAAAGAGATTTTTTTTTGAAAAGAAAGAAAGAAGAGGAATTCAAAAGGGAAAGCGACTTCCAGGTTTTCTTTTAATTCCTTACAAATAGTGAATAGATGTTTTCCTCTGAAAGATTTCCTTCTTCCTTGAAATCTTTTGTATGCCAACTTCAAAATTTAGCTGAGTATTTTAAATGTCTTATTTTTCGGGCTGTACAAATTTGTATTTTCCTTCCTTTCATTTTATATATACTTACATAAATATGGTATTCAATATATGTATTTTGAGACTGTAAACTGTCTGTAAATGAACTGTTTCCTTTGACTCTATTCAAACAGTCTAGTTGTGTCATCCATAACATTTTTTATACAAACTAGTTTGCTGGTAAATTTAAAGGGTTTCTCCAAATTCCAGTTTTCTATTTGCTGTCCAAAAATCTCAAATACCCAGATTATAGTTTTGGCGTTATGCTTAAAATACGAGGCTGCTGTCAAGCTGCTCCCTTATGATTGCGTTTTGCTGATAATAAATATAATTTATAAAGAGTTAAATTAAATTTTGGTCTGCTAGTATGATAGGTTTTGAGATAAATAGAGAAATAATAAAGATGGTAAGGGTTTATTATAAAATAAGCTGTATTTTGTTAATTATTAAACTTAGTGGTTAAAATAAATTGATTATTAGGGAAGTAATACTTGGAGGGAAATGATTTATTTATATTAAAAGAATTGAATAAATAAAATAGAAAATCAATCATAAGTAAAATATTAATTCTATTTAGGTTAAGGTTGTGCTGTGAAGAATTAGATTTTATCCCAGCTAGATAAATGATCTCTTATTTTTAATCAGAAAGTGAAGATTATATATATATATATATATATATATATATATATTTGTTTATAATAATTAGGTTGGATATTGTTTGAGGTGAGATATAATTAGAGGATCTTGTTCTGAATAAATAAAGTTATTAATTGTTGGCATGAAATCTTGCCAGGTAGTTAGTCATTAGGTGTTAAGGATGGTGCAGTTAGAATTCTCACATTTGTTACCTTAGGAAGAAACATATGTCCTTTTTGAATATTATTAATCATTGTATCTAAATTAGGATGGAAAGATAAGTTAAAAGTTTTTAACGTGAGATTTAAATTAAGGAAAATTATAATATAAAATATATCTTGAATTTTCTTACATGTTCTCTTAATTGGTAATTTAATTTTATAGTATTAATTTCATGATATCTTTTAATTGTTTTATATTCTTTTAGAATGAAATAAATGTTATCTTAATATCTAAACTCCTCACATGCTTTTAGGATTGGCTAATGGATACTCTTGGCAAATAGGTAGTTGGTTACTTAGAATAAAATATTGCGACAATTACTTGTGAATTATTGTGCCAGGGAATGAATTAGGTAAATAATTAAAGAGAAAATGGTTATTTTGATAGGTTGCTTAGTAAAATATTATTTAACAAAAGATTTTAACAGAACAAACATTATTGAATTAGGTATTTAATTTTGTTGTAGATAAATGAACTGTGTATTTAGTTAAAGTAAATAGATTTATATGGTTAATTAAGTTTTAGGGTTCACTAAAGGAGATAAGTGATTCTACATTTACATAGTTTCTTTTACTTGAAGGTTAATGATAAAGTTATTTTTAAGTGAGGATAAATTCCAGGTTCATAGGTTAATTAGTTTAAATGATACTGATTAAATGTTAAATGGTTTTAATTACCTTTTTGTTATCTAATGAGTCCATGAATGATAATTATTTATCAAACTACTGTGTGAAATAATCCATTAGTGTCGTCACCTTAGTATTATAATAAAGTTGTAAATTATAGAATTGTCATCTTAGTATTACATTTTAAATTTATAATTAGGATTCGTATTAAACAGTTGATGGAGTTGGTTATCTTATAAATGATATAGTTATTTTAAATATAATTATTTGTAGTAAATACTCTCTTAATTAAATTAAGTGGATATATTAAAATAAGTGGTAAAAACGTTGAAATAATGCTTAAATTAAAGGAAGGTCTTTGTGGTTATAATGTGTGAGTAAATGTGTTTTAAACAAAGTGTTTTGATTATTAGTTTAAGTGTTATTTAATTGTTTTAAGATGGGTGTTATTTGTGGGATATTTATGGAGATGTCTCAATGGCCTGTTCATTGTAAGTGTTTTAAGATAGTGTTCTTCAAGGTTGATGTGTTTGATGGTTTCCTTGTATGGAATTATTCCTTAAGACTTTGTAATTAATGTGTTTATATATTAAAAAAAATGATTTATTTATAGGAGTTAGAAAATTAGAATTATTAGGTAGTTAAGTTAGGTATTATGTTATTGAGTAGGTTAGTAAAGTGATTAGAGAGAGAGTTTCCTTATGTTAATAATTTGGGTAACATTGATAGATTAGTTTATTCTCAATTTGATTAGTTTCAAGTGGGATAGTTAACTTAGAAATAATGAAAAGTAGAGTTTTGTATGTATGTATAATATTGGCGATAAGGATTATTTCTATTTAGGTGGGAGAATTGATTTATAAGATAAATGGAAGTAAATAAATTTGAAAACTTTAAATAGTTGGGTATTACGATAAAGGCTAGTGAATGATTGTTGATTCGATATATGTTTTGATTAATTATATTTAGTTAAACAAAGGGTTTATGTAAATGAATAAAATTAGATGATCTGTTCTAAGTCAATTTCCCTCATATTCTTTTAATAGTTGATTTGTGGGATTTCTATAAGAACAGTTCTAGAAAATACTTGTGATTGATATCAGGATCAAATTGTTGGTTTGAGTGGGTTGATCTTCAAAGGGAGATTGTTGTTATAATGTGTAAATTGGAATATATTTGTGTTTGGAAGAGTATACTTGTGAATAGTGTCTTATGGCTTAAACCATTAGATTTTATTTTCACTTCGCAATATTGTGCTATCCTTAAATGTTGGAAATGATTGATCTTTAAACTAATGTTCTTTTTAGAATGTTTCAAGTTACTTCTTATTGAATGAATGGATATATTATTAGAATGTGTGGTTTTATGGATTCTTTCGATGTGACTTTTCGTGAGTTGATTTTGAGTTGGGAATTTTCTCTCAATTAATGTATGTTGCTATTCGTTGGGAACCCATATGTTTTCTTTTTGTGCTTTACCCTAAGTGGTAAATCGGTTAATGTTATCTTTGTCATGATTGATGGTTCTGCTTGAGTTGTTAATGAGTCAAATTGAAAAGTTCTTTGAATTATGGGTATTCGGAGAGGAGAAAATAGAGGTTTCCTTTGGATGTCCGATTTAGTTCGTATCGAAGTTGTTGATGATGTTTAAGGGAGTTTTTGATCTTATGTTGATGTATTCTCTCATCATATTTGAATTGAAAATAGTTCTTCAAGGTTTTGATTTTATTGTTGTTAGATTTTCATGGGGAAACCCTAGTGTAACTTTTGAGAATCTTCCAGAGGTTTATTTTACTATTGGTTAATGTTCCTCCTTTTATGTGCCCTTGTTGTGGCAAGTGTTTTGGTTTCATGTTTTTGAAAGGGTTGTACGAGAATCATGGAGATTTTGATTATGTATTTATGGCAAGATGGGTAATGCCTTGCATGCTGCTCTGTTGTGATATAATGTTCTTGTTATGTTGTACAACCCTTGGATTTTGGTTTTTATGTTTTTAGTGTCTAGAGAGAGAGAGTGGCTCTAAGTGGGTGGTCGGCGCACAACGGGGCGCTAGGATAGCCCTTGTTAGAGTGAATTTAATAAGTGAAAACCTAAGTAATTAACTAGGGGGTGGGTAGAATCACATTAAAAAGATAATTGATGCCTCGTCTGCCGTTTAGTGCTATCACAGGCTAAAGGGGATTGAGAAGGCCGTGGTTGGCAAGATCGTTACCTTGTCTTCATGAAAGGTTAATTATTCCACATGAGCAACCCTATGGAGCGGCTCCTTGAGATAGGTATTCTGGATAACCATAGATGGAGGCGGCTCCTAGCGCTCAGATTGTCTGGATAATTCATCAGTAGATGGAGGCGGCACCTTGCGATAGGTAGTTTGGAGAATCCATGTTAAGCCATGCGATGACACTCTCCTCTAACACTCCTTATTATGTTGCTTATTTGGAAATCCTCTGGAAGTGGTTCTTTGTCTTGAATTGATGAAACACAATTATTTGAGATGATTTATGATTTTACCCTATTTTATCTTTGGTGTACTTTGTGGTCTTGTATGATCTCCTTGATATTTGACTTATGACCTTGTACCCTTGTGGTACTGTGATATGATGTTGTTAGATTGGTTATTGCAATTTGGAATTGTGTCATGTTTATTAATGCAGTTTATTGGAGGTGTTTTATGATCTTCCTTTGGTTCCTTGTTTACTGGATATTGCTTTGATTTAGGTGATGAGACTTATGACTTTGAGTTATTTTGTTGACTCTTGGATGTGGTTGATTATGTAATTGTAATCCTTGAGTTTGATGATACTTTTGTATGTTGTTGAGTCTTGTGGTTCCATGTTTGGATGTTCTTGGTTGAGGTCTCTTTCTTGTTAACTCCTAGCACGGGGGGTGGGTCTTCGGACTCACATGGTCGGGTGGAACGTGCTAAGCACCCCATTGGGTCCCCAGTCGAGGATTGAGAGGTGTGGATTGGTGCTGTTGCGGCGACTCCAGAGTTGTATTTGTCTTGGAGCCAGTTATGATACTTTGTATTCATCTATTCATTTGTATCATGCTATCTGGTGATGGTTTCACTCATATTTGGAACGCTTTTGTATCATTGTACTTCTTAAACATTGTACTGTAATGAAATGTTAAACTTGGTGTGGATATTGGCTATGACAGTTGTTATTCAATGTGTTAGGATGATCATGCATATGATGTATTTGCATATTCAGATGGTTTCTTATCATTAATCATCATGTATGTGTTATATTTGTTAATGCTTACTTTATATCTTTAGACTTTATTCTTTATGGTTGTTGTATGGATCTAAGTCGCGTAATGACTCCTCGTGTACCCCAAGGGATGTATGTGTTAATGAATCTATTTAAATGAAATTCATGTTATGAATTAATGTGTATTACATGTATGTTATATAAAAAAAAAAAATTGTGTGGTAATTATTGTGTTGTTGTCCTTCGGGGTTCGCACGGCGGGGCGTTACAGTCGACCTCTGCCTTAGGTAACCAAGATGAATCTTCAATAGGCCTTCCTTTCCATTTCACCAGATATTCTTCATACTGCATATTCCTGGTACTCCTTCCCACACGACTATCCAGGATTTCTTCAATATCCTCCTTTTCTGAAGTAGGTACTAGAATCCCACACTATTCCATCATTGTTACTTCCTCTGCGCCACCTTCATGATACTCTATCAAATCTAAAATTTTGAACACAGGGGAAATGTTGAATCCATCTGGCAACTCTGCCTCATATGCATTCCCTGAATCATGCCTCTTCAAAATTTTATAGGGACCGAACTTCTTCATCTTCAATTTGTTATATGTTCCCACTGGAAACCTTTCTTTCCTCAAGTGGACCATCACTTCATCACCAATCTGAAACTCCTTATACCTCCTCTTCTGATCTGCCTTAGCCTTATACTGCATATTTATCTTGTTAATATGTTCTCTACCTTCTCATGTATATCCTTGATGTGTTCTGCAAAATCTTCGGCTTCAGCACTTATTTTCTTCTCTTGGTCCATCTTCCTCAATTCTGGAGCTGTTCTGGGGCTACCTCCATACACAATATGGAATGGTGATCTACTAGTGCTTCTGTTGACAGAATTGTTGTAAGAAAATTCTGCCTAGGGTAAGATCAAGTCCCATCCCTTGGGTTTATCTCCTACCAAACATCTCAGTAGGTTACCCAGACTCCTATTAACAACCTCTGTCTGCCCATCTTTTGTGGATGGTGTGCAGAACTGAACTTCAACTCTGTCTTCAGCTTCTTCCACAAGCTCCTCCAAAAGTACCCACAAATTTGGTGTCATTCTGAAACAATACTCTTTGGCAGACCATGTAGCCTCACCACCTCTTTGAAGAACAAGACAATGTGGACTGCATCATGGGTCTTCATTATGGAATGAAATGTGTCATCTTAAAAACCTATCAACCATACAAAATTTGAATCATTCCCTCATTGTGTGTAACCAAACCAAGAACAAATTCCATACTTATATCCTCTCCACGGCCTCTGCGAGGTAGGAGTAAGGGCTGATATAAGGCACGTATTCTAACTCCTCCTTTATCCATCTGACATACCCTATAGCTTTGTACAAAATTGTTCACATCCTGTGACAACTGAGGCCAATAATAATACTCACTGATAATGGCAATGGTCTTATCCCGACCAAAATGTCCCGCCATTCCTCCACTATGCTTCTCCTTTATCAGGTTCTCTCTCATGGAACTCTTTGGGATACACAATTGACTTCCTTAAATAACGCATGCCATCTTGGATTATGAAATCCAACCACCTTACCTGCAATCAGCATGCTTGAGGTTCCTTCGCAATTTCCAAGCCTCTTGCGAAATCAAGATCTTCTATGTCACAGGTGTCTTAAATTCATTGAACCCAACCACTTCAATTTGCATCTTTGTCATCAATGTATGCCTCCTACTTAAGGCATCTGCAACCCTATTTGACTTCCCACTCGTATGTTTCAAAACAAAGGTATAACTCTACAAAAACTCTACCCATTTCATATGCCTCTAATTTAATTTTCCCTGACTATTTACCCAGGTATTGCAAGGCTTGATGATCAGTATATAGAATAAATTCCTTCAGAAACAAATAATGTCTCCATTTCTTTAATGCTTGAACTATTCCATAAAATTCCCGATCATATACAAAATACTTTCTCTTGGCATCATTTAACTTTTCGAAATAGGTAATGGAAACACCTTATTGGCTCAACAACTGCTCCAGTAAAACAACCAGCATCTGAAATCCACAGAAACACCTTGTTGGAAATCCTAGGAGGGGCTAGAGCGAGGTTGCTCTGTCACCGCTAGCTATGGAGTTCAAAACTTTTAAACTGCTCACTTGAATTCTTTTTCTATCCCTCTCATTGTTTCAGTCGAGGGGTCCACAAATACCTCTTGAAGTTTGAATGAACTTTCTATAAAAACTAATAGGCTCATGGAAAGATCCCACCTCAGTAGTAGTTCTTGGGGTAGGCCATTCTAGAATAACCTTCACCTTTTCTGGGTCCATCTTGAGACCTTCTACTGAGACAACAAACCCCAAGTACACTAACTCCCTCTTCACAAAACTGCACTTCTTCAAATTAATCAACAATTTCTCTTCTCTTAACTTTTCAAAGGCTCTCTGAATTGCATCAGATGCTCATCCAATGTCTTACCGAAAATCAAAATATCATCCAAATACACAATAACAAAACTTCGGAAATTATTTTGGTATTACCTCATTCATGAGCATGAATATGCTTTCGGTGCATTAGTTAGCCCAAAAGGCATGACTAACCACTTTCGTCTGAGGCCTCTTTGGTCTTGAAGGTAGTAAGCTTCCATTCATCTCCCTCTTGAATCGGATCTAGTGATATCCACTCTTGAATCAATCTTTGTGAAATCTTGACTCCACTCAAGCGATCCATCGAGGTCATCCATCACTTTAGCGGGGAAATCACATTACTTGATTGTTATCTTGTTTATGGCTTGAGAATCTATACACATCCTCCACTCCCCATCGTTCTTTGGTGCTAGTACTACAGGTACTGCACATGGACTCAAACTCTCCTGTATCAAACCCTTTCTCAACAACTCTTGAACTTGTATGTTCAACTCCTCATTTTTTGCTAGAGTCATTCTATGGGCTGCTTTATTTGGCAAACTGGCTCCAGGAATCAAGTCAATCTAATGAATGATCTTCTTTATTGGTGGTAAAACCTCTGGTACATTATCAGAAACAATATCACGAAACTTATCCAACATCTACGAAACTTCTTACGGAACCTTCTCACTATCCTCGCCTCACTCTAGGAATCAATGCATAACACACATGCTCATGCTTCCTTACCTTCTAAACTTTTCTTCCATCAACATAACAGATTCTAGCACTACTGCATGTACCTTTTCTTTGGTCTCCTTCAGGGATTTCAACTTATGGTGAACCCCATCCTTCGTCAGGGAATAATTTTTTGCATGGCCATCATGTATAGATCACCTATCAAACTGACACAGCATCCCTAATAACATGTGACATGCATCCATGGGGATGATATTACAAAGTACCTCATCATGTAGAGTAGCTCGATCTTGAACTTTACTAGGCCTTGCTCATTGACCAAAACTTTGTGGTCGATGCAACCGAGCAATTTATTGTCACGGATCACGGTGCCTTTTCCCTCTCGGCTTCAACTTTGTGACCATCTCTTCTAACACGGTCTCGGTCTCCCACCATCAATAATGACATCACAACATTTTCCTTCACACTTGCACCTTGTGCGAAATAGATTCTTCCTCTGTTCTGGTTCCTTTTCCTCAGTCACCAGGGCTCTCCTAATCACTAGGGATTCTCCCCTTTCAACATCAGTTGAATGTTCAGATTGGGCCTCCTCATCTACATGTGCAACCCTTCCACAACCTTCTGGCCTTTTGTCTCCCCTTCCTTGGTGTTATGGACATTCGCGATGCCCTTCTTCACCACACTAGAAACATGTTTCTTTGAAACCACCTCTTCCAAATCCTTGTCCATATCTCCCTCATCCTCTACCTCTTTGATCACCACTATTTTGATCATGAGGGCGATAGAAGTTGTCATTCCTTTGGCTTTGGCTAGTACCTACATCTTCACTTTTCTTTTTCATCATCATTTACCGGCTACGAAGGTCTTCCCTTTGCCCCTTCCACTTTGGCCTCCTCATCCTTTTTGCTTGTTATCAAATATTTTGTTCAACTTCTCTTCAAATTTCAAAGTGAACTGGTACGCATCCTCAATGGTTGTCATTTTGACTAGGCTTAACTCCTCTTGAATACTTGGTCGTAACCCATTAAGATAATGGGCTACCTTCTCCTTGTTGGCCTCTGCATGGCCTGTTCTAATAATCATCTTGTGAAAATCTTCTATGTATTCTTTCTGAGATCTGCTTCCTTTACTTCAACCTTGCGAATTTCTTCGCCGAGGATCTAACTCGTAGTCTATTGGTATGAACTGCTTCTTCAGTTTCTCTACCATGTGATCCCATCTGGTGATCTTTCCTTTTCCTCTTTGATTTCTTTCCAACTAGACCTCTTTCCACCAAATGCTAGCATGGCCCTTCAGCTTCATTTTTTCAAACTTAACGTCTGGGTTCTCCTATTTCCTCATACTCAAAGTATTTAAGCCTGCTTTCGTTGATCCGGTCGATCAACTCTTAGAGTTTAGACTTACGGAATAGCTGGGGACTTACGCGCTGCAGGTCTTTCGATCTTCAAAATGGCCCTTATTATCCGCATTTGTTCTTGATCAATTCCTTCTTCTTCCTCTTCTACATTTGAACCTTCTTCCTCTCCTTCATCCTCACTTTCCTCCCTCAGGTTTAACCCTCTTCTCAACTGCTCTTGTAACGCATCAATCTGTCTTTGGAGGGCTGCTAGTGCATCTCTTCCACCAACATTTTTACGCCTCGACCACCTCTGGAACCACCGCCTACTAGGCATCACTCTTGGAGGCATCTTTCTTGACCTTGACCCACAACCCGCGGTCTGAGGGTGAGCGCCTCCGCGATCGGCAGTCATCCACATGCTCAAAGAAACCTGCGCTCTGATACTACCCTTGATGAGACGCAGTGAGACCACGAGAAAATAACCCACAAACAAGAATAATTTTATTATTTAGAAAATGGAGCTTCTCACATGCATAGGATCTCAATCCCCAAGTTCTACAACACATGCAAGTTACAGAAAGCTACAAAATAACCCTTTCGCAATATGTGAGCTTGTCCCCAAAAAGTTACCCAAAAATTAGAAACCCACCCATAAATAGAGCTCCTTTTTAGTTTGGAGCCAATACAACATTAAAATTTTGAGTTTAAGTGGTTTGGTGCCAAAAAATTACAACTTGAAGTTCAAATTTCAAAAGAGCATTTGCAATTGTATCTTCTAAAAGGTGCGCCAACTTCCCGGGGCCATAACTTTTGATCCGGGACTCCGATTCGCGAACCGTTTGAACCGTTGGAAAGGTCTCTAAGTCAAAAACAAGCTAAAATTTTGTTATACCAATTTTGGCAAGTTTTGGGACTGATTTAGGAACTCTAAGTGCCTCAAATCGAACTCGGAAGATTTTCAGGTGCAAATCTGGGAAACTAAAACTGCAATATCTTTCCACCCATGAATAGAAAATAAAAACTATAAATTGGGAATTTCATTATGACAAAAAGGGTATCCAAAAATGTAAGAACATATAAAAATTGAGAAACTTGAAATTCAACTATTTTTGGGTGATGCAAGATTGCCCTTACACCACTAGATGCTCCTGCATCAAATCATAGACCTTAGCTCTCAAAATATTTTCAAGATTCTAAGGTCATATTTAAAAACTCAAAATAACTAAACCACCACCACTATACTCACTTGATATGTAATTCCAACTCCACATTGACTCAATTTTCATTGTGTGATCATATTCGATCATAAAACCACATTACAAGCATAAAAAAATCTCAATCAGAAAAGACACATTACACATTAATCATATACCTTAGATCTCAAAATATTTTCTAGATTCTAAGGTCATATTTAAAAACTCAAAATAACTAAACCACCACCACTATACTCACTTGACATGCAATGTCAACTCCACATTGAGTTACTTTTGATTATGTGTGATAACATTCAAACAATTGAACTAAGTTATGTATTGACAAGGTTTTGAATTGGTTGTCCCTTCTTCCTAATGACAGTCATCTATTATGAATTTTCTTAACACATGGTCCAAAGTTCATGGGAGACACTTGCTCCTATTTTTAATGAGATTCAATTAAATAGACCGGTGCCTAAAAATATAGCCATATGTGTAATATTTATCTCTTTCAATGTAGAATAAAAATGAAAATCTATCTATAAAAATAAAAAATCCAAATTTAACTTAATTATTCAACTATATTATCTAATGGATTCTTGAACAATTATTTATTACTAGATATAACTATGCAATTAGAACAAAAATTTCATATAAATTACCTTGTTAGCTTACCTCAAGCATCCTCATTGTTAGTTAGAGTTGTTCCAATTCACCTTTGACATTGTTAGGAATTTATTCCATTGAATTTATTCATGATCTGAAAGGGCCTTGTTTCCTTCCTAGGAATTACCCCTTTCTATAGAACATAAAACACATTAGAGCCCTACAAAGAAGATGGTTTTAGAGCCCTACAAAGACAAGTTCAAGAACTACAAGAGGAGCTGCGTCAAGGGTTTGAGCCAAGAAGAGGAGATGAAAGTGAAGATGAAGCTAAAAATGAGGAACAATTCAAAGAAGAACAAGATGCAATAGATCTAGAGCAATTCGGATTATTTAAGGCCATCTCTAGGATTGGGAAAATGCCAAAGA
>VDFB02042019.1:0-59984 GCA_007258455.2 Sequoia sempervirens
AAATCTAAATCAAATGGTCACATCATCTAATCCCTTATTACATTAATTAAACCATGATTAATTTAATCCTAATCATCCAATTTCTTTAGATTTTGGCACTTACACATGAAAATACATTTAATTAATTTATTAAATCCCTATTTTCTTTCAACTTGGCATCTTTAGGGGAATATTCCTCCAAGTTTTGAAAATCCCTCCAAGTGGATTTGTCCTTCTAACAAGACATTCATTCCCTATTACATGTCCTTGTGCATTGAACCAAGTGACATTTAAGTCATTCTTTTTCCCTCTAACATGTCATTTCACAAATTTGAAATTCCACCTAATAACATTTATTGTGCACATTCATAAAAATGTGCTCAAGCTTCCTCCATTCACATCTTGACAAGTGGCACTTGCCCATTGGATATTGAATGATCCCACATTGCTCCATTTTGCTCAATCCTCCATCTTGTCTTTCTATAAATAAGAGGCTTCTCCCCTCATTTTGTTCATCTACAATTTGAGCAAGTCTACTATACTCAATTTCATCCTCAAGCATATCTATTTTCGTCAACTTTATCAAGGTCTTAGCTAGGTTATGTAGATTTTTCATCATGGAGCTCAATTGAATCTTCAACAAAGTGGATCACTCATCAACATTGAATCATAGGAGTTGGGAAAGGGCCAATTTTCACATCAAATTGGCATCAAATTCCCCATGGGATTGATAGTTTGCATCTTAAAATAGGATTTCATTGCTTTCTTGGTTCATTTTCTTCATTTTCTTTCCTATTTGAGCTTTGCAAATGAATTTCATGGGGAATCTTAATTCTCACTTGCATTTGATCTAACATTGTGTTTGATTCTTATGTTTGTGTAGGTCTAGGATTGGGGTGCTATAGAAACTGATAGAGATTAGCAAGGATGTCACTATTAAGGAAAATGTTGCATTCAAGAGATCCAAAGGCTCATACATGGAGATAGATAATGAAGACAATGAGACTCCTCAGGACATGGAAGTTTACCATACTCCTAAGATTCAAAGGGAGACTATTGAACCAGAAGAATATGGTGATCTAGTTGAGCCATTGGAACCAATTGATGGGCCAAGAGTCATTGTTATTAGTCGAAAGAGACCTCTATGGACTAGGCAAACAATGTAGGAAGAAAAAAAGTTTGCAGTCCCTAGAGGAAAATTTAGAGAAAGCAAAACACCACAAAATTTTTCCAAGCTATGTTGCATTAATGAGTCAAATTATTGAATTTGAGCCTTCCAGTGTTGAGGAAGCTTCAATTCAGTGAGTGTGGAGAGAAGTTATGGCTGAAGAATATCAATTTATCCTCAAGAATGATGTCTGGGACATTGTACCTAGACCAAAAGGGAAATTTGTTGTATCTTCTAAGTGTCTTTTCAGGATCAATCATGCAGCTAATGGAAGCATTGAGAAGTACAAGGCTAGATTTGTGGCTAAAAGGGTTCTCTCAGAAAGAGGGAATATACTATGAAGAAAAAGTTGCTCCAGATACTTGTTATACATCCATCAGGACTATCATTTCTATTGTAGCAACTAAAGGATGAAAGTTACATTAGATGGATGTGAAGACAACATTCCTTAATGGTGTAATTGAAGAAGAGGTATACATTGAGAAACCTAGTGGCTTTGAAATTCATAGGAAGGAGTCTCATGTTTGTAGATTGAAGAGGGCTTTATATGGCCTTAAGCAGGCTCCTCATGCTTGGTATTAGAGGATTAATCGTTACCTGATGAGCTTGGGCTTCTCCAAGAATGATTTTGATTCAAAGTTGTACTTCAAGGTAATTGATGGTGAGGCATTGATCTTGGTTCTTTATGTTGATGATCTATTTCTTACAAGAGAAGAACATCTCATTATCAAATGCAAGGAGTTAGCTTCTAAATTTGAGATGAAGGATCTTGGATACATGCATTACTTCCTTGGTTTAGAAGTATGGTAGAGGCCTAATGAGATCATTTTGAGTCAAGGGAAGTATACAAGAGACATCTTGAAGAGATTTGGTATGATGGATTACAAATCCATGTCTATAGTAATGGAAACCAATTTGAAGAAGCTAAAGGAGTCTGCAGCTAGTTCAGATCTAGTGGATCCTACTATGTACAGGTAGTTGAGTGGATCATTGATGTATCTAGTTAATATTAGACCAAATATTTTCTATGCAGTGTGTGCACTTAGTCAGTTTATGTGTGAACCAAGGAAAATACATCTATTTGCAACAAAGAATATCCTAAGATACTTGTGTGGCATAGTTGGATATGGCTTGAGATATACTTCTAGTGTATATTTTTAGTTGCAAGGATATTCTAATTCTAATCGGGCAAGGAGTGTAGCTGATCAGAAGAGAACCTTTGGTTGTTGCTTTAATTTGGGATATGGGATGATTTCCTAGTGTAGAAAGAAGCATTCTTTAGTGGCACTAAGCACTGCAAAGGAATGGTATATTGTAGCTTGCGTAGCAGCTCAAGAAGCAATGTGGCTTCAGAAAATCCTTACAAGATTGTTTGGACAATAATTTGATTTGATTGTCATTCATTGTGGTAATCAAAGCTATGTGAATATTTCTATCAATCTAGTGTTCCATGATAGAAAGAAAAATGTTGAGATCAAATACCACTACATCAGAGATATGGTATTGAGGAAATCTATTCAGTTGAGATACATTGGCACTAATGAGCAGACAACTGATATTCTCACCAAGCCTCTCTCTAGAGTAATTTTTTTGCACTTTTGAGACAAGCTTGAAATTTTGGAGAATGAAGCCCTAGCTAAGAGGGAGACTCAACATCAATGATTTTTATGATTTTCTTCAATGAATCTTTCTCTATGAGAGAAATTTTAGGGAAATCCCTTGTTTAATGCATCTTTCTCTGTGAGAGAAATTTGAGGTGAAATCCCTTGTTTCCACCCTCTGCGAATAGCCATGTTGAGTGACTCCATGAAAACATCACATTGAGAGACTCCATGATGATTTCCTTGTACTTGTGTTTATCCATCCTCTGGGAGTAGCCATGGTGGACGTCATGATGAGATGACAACATCACATTGAGTGACTCCATGATGGGAACTTGTTCACATGTTCTTTCCATACATGGGAGTAGACATGATGGATGATATCATGTTGAGTGACTCTGTGATGAGCTCTTTCCACATATGGATGTAGCTATTGTGGGTTTCATGTTGAGAGACTCCATTACATTGGATAGATGGAAGTATTCCTCCCTAGCTGAGAGGTAGTGTTGATGTTTAGCAGCGTCGGGCCTCTTACTTCTAGCCACGACTTGTATCAAAGCATAAATTAAATATAGGCGTTAGGATATTTAATTTATTGGAGATGACACTAGTGAAGATGTGCTTCACTTGGAGAATAAATAATGTTTATTTATTTATTGTTAATCAAAATTTTATGAGGCCAAATTCATAATGAATCACCACCTTTATTGAGTTACAATATTTCATATGTGGCTAACCTCCTTCATTGAAAAGGCGCAATCATCTCTTCATCTTGTATATATATAACATTTTTCTTAGTTGATTGATTATCATATTCATTCATAGTTTGATTTCATAGAAGTGCGAGTTTACTCAAGAGTAGATCAAAGTCTTCAAAGAAGGTTGAACTTATCATCAAGGAAGAGTGATATTATTATCAATAGGTTGCATCAAGTTTGGTGCTGATATTTGGCCTTGTGATTGGCCACTTTGTAAAGAGAATCTTTTATTATTATTAAATATATAAGTGATATATTGTTCCTAGGTTTTTCTCCCTCAAGTTGGAGGGTTTTCCCAAGGTATATGTTGTGTGAAATTGTGTGAAATTGTTTTAATTCTACTTATTTAATTTATGATCCTATAAATAACTCAATGAGACATAGATGGCAATGAAGATGAAATGGAAGAAGAAATGGAAGAGGAAAAGCAGGATCCAATGGATCCTAGAGAAAGAAGATTGATGTGAGTGATCTCAAGCATTAAGAAGAGACCTAAGATGGAGGTTTTGACTTTTAGTGGAAATTTGAATCCTGAAGAATTAATTGATTGGATCAAATGAGATGGAGGAATTTTTTGAGTTTGAGGAGATTGAAGATCTTCACAAAGTGAGGTTTTCAAAGAAAAATTTGAAAGGTCATGCTAGTATATGGTGGAAAGAGTTCCAGTTAGAAAGAGGAACACAAGAAAAAGATTAAATTTCTAGACGGGACTTGAAATAGTGTCAAAATTGAAGAAACAATTTATTCCAGTCGATAATGAATTGGAGCTGCTCAAGAAGATGCAAATCTTGAGGCAAGGGACAAGGATAATGAAAGAATATACAAAGGAATTTTACAAGGTCTTGATTTGGATAGGACATTCTAAGGAAAATAAAAAGAAAGTTGCTCATTATATTAATGGGTTGAAGCCAAGCGTATAGGAAGAACTGGCACTAGTAAGAATGACCACCATTGAGGATGCTTATCAGTTTTCTCTAAAGGTTGAAGAACAACTAAACAAGAGGTTTGAGAACAAACAATGTGGTGGAGGTCGTGGAGGAAAGACTGATGGATGGTCATATGGAGGTTAAAATGAAGATCAAAATAAGGGTGAAGGCTCCAATAGTGGCCAAAATTAGAAAGGAGATAACACCTACCATCCTCATGATCAAAATAATGGAGACCATAGAGGAAGGGGGAGATCTGGACAAGGACCAGGAAGAGGAGTCTTCCATGGAACCTATTTATAGTGTGGAGAAAAAGAACATAGATCCTATGAGTGTCCTCAACATCAAGGAAGGAAAAATAGAATACCTAAGGGTAATGCACGAGTTGCACATGTTGATGAAGATTTTGAGTCTTCACATTCTAAGGATGTAGAAAGAGGATGGGTTCTTGTTACTAGAAGAGCCTTCCTAAATGAGGAGAATGAGCCAACACAAAGGAAGAATTTTTTTTGCACCAGATGTAAGTGTGAAGGTAAAGTTTGCAATGTTATTATTGATGGAGGTAGTACTAATAACCTTGTTTAAGAAGAAATGGTTAGTAAGTTTTGGTTGGAGAGAAGAAGGCATCTAAACCCATACCAGATTTCTTGGTTGTAGAAGGACCATCAAGCCTTGGTAAATGAACAATGTTTGGTAAAGTTCAAGATTGGAAATTACCATGATGAGGTATTATGTGATATTATGCCTATGGATGTTTTTCATATCTTGTTAGGTAGACCGTGGTAGTTCGATTGATGAGCAATACATGATGGACATGCCAACACCTATTCTTTGACAAAGGATGGAGTTCATCATAAGTTGAAGCCCTTGAAAGAGATATAGGAAAAGGTATGCAACAAAGCAAGAATTTGTTTGGTTGATGGAAGAAAGTTCCTAGAAGGTATGAAGCATGAACATATATGTTTTTCATTGATCCCTAGAGTTGATAAAGAAGATACTACTGAGGTACCTATAGAGGTTTCAAATTTGTTGAATGAGCTTCAAGCTATTATTTCTAATAATGTACCTAAAGGTTTTCCTCTAGTAAGAAAGATCAGTCATCAAATGGACCTGATTCCTAGAGATAGTTTTCCAAATAAGGTAGCTCATCGCATGACTCCAATAGAGAATGAAGAGTTGAACAAACAAGTACAAGATATATTGTGGAAGGGATTGATCAGAGAGAGTTTGAGTCCATGTGTAGTACCTTTAGTACTAGCACCAAAGAAGGATGGGGAATGGAAGATGTGTATAGATTCTAGAGCCATCAATAAGATCACCATCAAGTACAGATTCCCCTTTCCAAGAATGGATGACATTATGGATTGTTTGAGTGGAGATGAGTACTTCATAAAGATAGATTTGAAGAGTTGATATCACCAGATCTAGATTAGAGAAGAAGATGAATGAAAGATAGCCTTCAAAAACAAGGAGGGATTGTACGAGTGGTTAGTCATGCCTTTTGGGCTAACCAATGAACCAAACACATTTATGTGGCTTATGAATGAGGTATTGAAACAATTCTTAGGAAAAAAATTTATTGTTTATTTAGATTATATTCTAATTTTTAGTAAGACATTGGAGGAGCACCTGATCCATATCCAAATTTTTTTTGAGAAGCTAAAGGAGGAGAAGTTGTTGATTAATTTGAAGAAATGTAGTTCTATGAAAAGAGAGCTTGTGTATCTGGGATTTTTTTGTCTCAGTAGAGGGTCTCAAAATGGATCAAGAGAAGGTGAGAGCTATCATTGAATGGTCTACTCCAAGGAGTATTACAGAGGTAAGATCATTTCATTTTCTAGCAAGATTTTATAGAAATTTTATTAATAATTTTAGTAGTATTTGTGCACCTCTAATTGAAGCAATGAGAGGGGATAGAAAAGAGTCTAAGTGGACTATAGGAGCAGCCAAAAATTTGGGCATGTTGAAGAAGAAAGTTACTGAACAACCTATTTTGAAACTTCTAGCTTTCAATAAAGTTTTTCAGGTAGATTGTAATGCTAGTGGCACTACCATAGGAGCTATTTTGAGTCAAGAGTGTAAGCCTATTGCCTATTTTAGTGAGAAATTAAATGATGCTAAGAAAAAATATTATGTCTATGATCAAGATTTTTATGCTATAGTTCAGGCTTTGAAGAAATGGAGACACTATTTGTTTCCAAAATAATTTATTTTATATACTGATCAATAGGCTTTGCAGTATCTCAATAGTCAAGGAATGTTGAATAAAAGGAACTTAAAATGGGTTGAGGTTTTGCAGAGTTCTACTTTTTTTTTAAGCATAGGAGTGGAAGGTCAAATAGAGTTGTAGATGCCTTAAGTAAAAGGAAAAATTTGTTGATGGAGATGAGTATAGAGGTTGTTGGGTTCAATGAACTCAAGAGCCTATATCCAAAAGGTCCAGATTTTGTAGAAGCTTGGAAGGCTTGTTTGGAACCTGTTACATTTGATAGGATGAGATGGTTGGATTTATTAATCCAAGATGGGATTAGAGGAAGCCAATTGTGCATTCCAAGGAGTTCAATGAGAGAGAATCTAATCAAGGAGAAGTATAGTAGAGGATTGGCTAGACATTTTGGTTGAGATAAGACCATTGCTCTTGTTAGTGACATTTATTATTGGCCACAGTTACAACAAGATGTGAAGAAGTTTGTACAAAGTTGTAGAGTATGTTAGATGGTGAAAGGAACAAGTCAAAATACTTGATTGTATTAGCCATTACCTATAGCCGAGAGGCCATGGGAGGATATTAGCATGGATTTTGTTCTTGGCTTGCCAAGGACATAGAGAGGGCATGATTCCATATTTCCGGTAGTGGATAGATTTTTAAATATGGCACATTTCATTCCATGTCATAAGACCAGTGATTATTTTCATGTTGTAGAGTTGTTTTTTAGAGAGGTGGTGAGACTACATGGTCTACCAAAGAGTATAGTTTCAGACAAAGATACCAAATTTTTGGGTTATTTTTGGAGGACACTATGGAAGAAGTTGAAGATAGATTTGAAGTTTAGTTTTGCACACCATCCATAGACTGATGGACAAATGGAGGTTGCCAATAGGAGTTTGGGAAACTTGCTAAGATGCTTAGTTGGAGATAAGCCCAAGGGATGGGATTTTATTATACCACATGAGGAATTTTCTTACAACAATTCTATCAATAGGAGCACTGGTAAACCACCATTCTAGATTGTATATGGGAGTAGTACAAGACTAATTCTAAACTAAGAAATATGGATAAGGGGGAGAAGAGTAGTGCTGAGGCTAAAGATTTTGATGAGCACCTGAAGAATTTGCATGAAGAGGTGAAAAAAAATATCAATAAGATGAACTCACAATATAAGGCTCAAATAGATAAGAAAAGGAGGTATAAGGAGTTCTAGGTAGGAGATGAAGTCATGTTTCATTTGCAAAATGAAAGGTTTCTATTTGGTACATACAACAAGTTAAAGATGAAGAAGTTTGGACCATGCAAGATCCTAAAGAAGCATGTTTCATGAAATGCTTATGAGGTAGAGTTTCCTAGTGGAATAAACATTTCTCCTATGTTCAACATTGTTGATTTGATAGAGTATCATGAAGGTGATATAGAGGAGGGGTTGATAAATGAACAATTGAAAATTCCAACACCTACTTTAGAGAAGGAAGAGATGGAAGAAATCCTCAATAGCCATGTGGGTAGAAGCGCAAGAAACATGCAATATGCAGAGTACTTGGTGAAATGGAGAGGAAGGCCTACTGAAAATTCATCATGGTTATTCGAGGTTGAGGTTAACCATCTTGGTTTCCCTCTAACTGTAGAGAAGCGATAGGGTCATTTTCAAATTACCCTGGGTGTCTGATACAAGAGCATCCAACGATGTAGGGAAATCTTGCATCACCAAAAAAAAAATTGTTTTCTTTATTTTCTTTAGTTTTATTAAGTCTCATGATCGCACTTAAGGGGTATAAGACTATTGGGTGACAAAAATAGTGAAAAACACACTTACTATTTTTAGTAAGTTGGCCAAAATGGGGTTGTATGGACGTGAAAATTTACCCCAAGGAGCAGAGCTGAAAATTTTTTTGTTTGCGAAAGAATAACCTCAATACCCTACACAGTCTGGGAGAAATTAAAGTTTCCGTCCTAGGAAATTTATCCAATACAGCTTCAAATTTAGATATAAAACTTTAGAGACCCCAAAATAGCTTAAAATGTGGCTGCACCAACCTATGGTAGGTTCACGCATTGTAGATCTCATCGGGAGATTTCCAAAGATATGCAATAATAGAAAATTAGACACTCGGATCAAAATTTATGGCCCTACAAAGTTAGTCCTCTAAAAAGTGAATTTCATAAAAAAATTCTTCCTATGCCAAAAATCAATTGGAGAAACTTTTGGTGTCAAAACAAAAGGAAATTTTTATTCCACTAGGAAACTTTTATTCCACTTAACCCTTTTTATTTTCTACAATAATCGCCCTAGAAATTTATTCATGGTTTGAAAGTTATTCAAGTTCGTGTTTTTTGCTTTTTGCCCAGAAAAACCTTCCAAGTCCAATTTGAGGAACTAAACGGTTCCGGATGGGTCCAAAAATTTGCAGAAATCCCAAAGTAGGTTTTGGGGAACATCATATTTTCGAGAGATTTCCAAAAAGGTATTATCATTGAAGATCCAACGGTTAGATTAAAAGTTATGGCTTATGGAAGTTGGTGCATATTTTAGAAATGTGCTAATTTTTGAATATGAATTTAAATTTGAATTTCAAATTGTAATTTGGCACCAAACAACCAAAACTGATAACTTGGATGTTGTTTTTCGCTCCAAACCAAAAATAGGCTATTTATGGGCTAATTTCTGATTTTTGGATAGCTTTTTGGGGAAAGAGTTTGCATGCTGCAAAAAGGGGATTTTTTTGGTCATTCTGTAATTTTTCCTAAAAATTTTGTAGCTTGCATGTATCTTAGAGCTTGAGGATTTGAGATCCTCTGCATGTAAAAGTTCCATATTTTTTAATAAGATATTATTCTCTATTTTGTGAGTATTGTTTTGTGTCTCGGGTTTGCTCCCTCATATCAGAGCGGGTTTTCTTGAGCATGTGAACAAATCGCCGATCGTGAGGCAATTTCCACCAGGACCGTGGTTGTGGGTTCAAAATCTTCAAGATGCCTCCAAGAGTGATTCCTAGTAAGCGTGGTGGTGGAAGAGGTGGCATAAATGCTGGTGGAAGAGATCCATTGGCAGTCGAGGGTTTCAGAGCCTTCCAAAGACAAATTGATGCATTGCAGGAACAAATGAGAAGAGGGTTAAACCCGAGAAGGAGAGGAGAAAGTGATGATGAAGAAGAGGTGGAAGATTAAGACATAGAAGAGGAAGAAGAAGCAATTGATCAAGATTAGATGCGGCTAATTAGGGCCATTTCGAAGATCAAAAAAAGACCCAGAATAGAAGTCCTCAGTTATCCCAGAAGTTTGAACCCAGAAGTGTTGATCGATTGGATCAACGAGCTAGAAGAACATTTTGAGTATGAAGAAGTAGAGGACCCAGATCGAGTTAAGTTTAAAAAAATGAAGCTAAAGGGAAATGCCAATATTTGGTGGAAAGAGGTCCAGTTGGAGAGAAATCGAAGAGGAAAAGGAAAGATCGATAGTTGGGATCTCATGGTGGAGAAACTGAAGAAGCAATTCATACCAGTAGACTATGAGTTAGATCTGTTGAAGAAATTGCAAGGGTTAAAGCAAGGAGGTAGATTTGTGAAAGAATACACAGAAGATTTTCACATGATGATCATCGGAACAGGGCATGCAGAAGCCAACAAGGAGAAGGTAGCCCATTATCTTAATGGGTTACGACCGAGCATTCAAGAGGAGCTAAGGCTGGTTAGAATGACCACCATTGAGGATGCATACCAGTTTTCTCTAAAAGTTGAGGAGAAGCTAAACAAAAGATTTGACAGCAAGCAAAAAGGCCGAGGAAGTCAAAGTGGAAGGGGTGGTGGAAGATCTTCTAGGGGCCAAAATGAGGATGAAAGCAAAAATGAAGATGTGGGTACCAGTCGAAGCCAGAGGAATGATAACTTCTACCGCCCTTGTGATCAAAATAGTGGTGATCAAAGAGGTAGAGGACGAGGAAGATCTAGGCCAGTGCCTAGAAGAGGTGGTTTTAGAGGAACTTGTTTCCATTGTGGTGAAGAAGGGAATCGAGCCTATGAATGTCCACAACACCAAGGAAGGACAGACAGAAGGCTAGAAGGTCATGGAAGGGTTGCACATGTAGATGAGGAGGCTCAATCCGAGCATTCAGATGATGCTAAAAGGGGAGAAGACCTAGTGGTTAGAAGATCCTTGGTGACTGAAGAGGAGCCAGAACAGAGGGAGAATCTGTTCTGCACAAGGTACAAGTGTGAAGACAAATGTTGTGAAGTCATTATTGATAGTGGGAGCACCAATAATTTGGTGTCAGAAGAGATGGTTACAAAGTTGAAGCTAAAAAAGGAAAGGTATCCACACCCATATCGGATTTTCTAGTTGTAGAAGGACCACAAAGTTCTAGTCAATGAGTAGTGCCTGGTGAAGTTCAAGATCGAAAGCTATCGTGATGAGGTACTCTGTGATATCATCCCCATGGATGCATGTCACATGTTGTTGGGGAGGTCGTGGTAGTTTGATAGGCTAGTTGTATATGATGGCCATGCAAACACTTATTCCTTGATGAAGGGTGGAGTCTGCCATAAGTTGAAACCCCTGAAGAAGGATGAAGAAAAGGTATGCAGTAGTGCTAGAATTTGTTTTGTTGATGGAAGAAAATTTTGATAAGGCATGAAGCATGAGCGTATGTGTTATGCATTGATTCTTAGAATGGAAAAGGAAGATAGTGAGAAGGTGCCAGTAGAAGTTTCTGGACTATTGGATGAGTTTCAGGAGATTATTTCTGATAATGTACCTGAGGGTTTACCACCAATGAGGAAGATCAGTCATCAGATTGACTTGATCCTTGGAGCCAATTTACCAAATAAGGCAGCTCATAGAATGACTCCTGCAGAAAATGAGGAGTTGAACAAACAAAGTCAGGATCTTTTGAGAAAGGGTTTGATTTGAGAGAGTCTGAGCCCATGTGCAGTATTTGCAGTACTAGCACCAAAGAAGGATGGGGAGTGGAGGATGTGTATAGACTCCCGAGCCATAAATAAGATAACAATCAAGTACAGATTTCCCTTGCCAAGGATGGATGCTTGATGGACTGTTTGAGTGGAGCACAGTACTTCATGAAGATTGATCTAAAGCGCAGATATCACTAGATCTGGATTCAAGAGGGTGATGAATGGAAGACTACCTTCAAGACCAAGGAGGGCCTATACGAGTGGTTACTCATGCCTTTTGGGCTAACCAATGCACCGAGCACATTCATGTGGCTCATGAACGAGGTACTAAAAGAGTTTCTAGGGAATTTTGTTATTGTGTACTTAGATGATATTTTAATATTCAATAAATCCCTGAGTGAACATTTGGTGCATAATCGTAGAGTCTCTAAAAAGTTGAGAGAAGAGAAATTGTTGATTAACCTGAAGAAGTGTAGTTTTGTGAAGGAGTTAGTGTACTTGGGGTTTATTGTCTTGGAAGAAGGTCTCAAGATGGACCCAGAGAAGGTGAAGGCTATTCTAGAATGGCCTACCCCAAAAATTGCTACTGAGGTGAGATCTTTCCATGGTTTGGCCAATTTTTATAGAAATTTCATTAGAAACTTCAGTAGTATTTGGGGGATAGAAAAGAGTTCAAGTGGAGCACTGGAGCAGTGAAGAGTTTTGATCTATTGAAGTAGAAGGTGACAGAGCAACTAGTTTTAGCCCTCTCAAATTTCAATAAGGTGTTTTAGGTGGATTGTGATGCGAGTGGTTGCGCCATTGGAGCAGTGATGAGCCAAGAAGGTAAGCCCACTGCCTATTTCAGTGAAAAGTTAAATGATGGAAAGAGAAAGTACTCTGTATATGATCAATAATTTTATGCAATAGTTCAAGCATTAAAGAAATGGAGACATTATTTGTTATGAAAGGAATTTGTTTTGTTTACTGATCATCAAGCATTACAGTACCTGAGTCATCAAGGAAAATTAAATCAGAGGCATATGAAATGGGTAGAATTTTTGCAGAGTTATACCTTTGTTTTAAAGCATAGGAGTGGCAAGTAAAATAGGGTTATAGATGCCTTAAGTAGGAGAAAAAAATTGTTGAATGAGATGTAGATTGAAGTGGTTGGGTTCAATGAACTCAAGACATTGTATCCTGAAGATTGTGATTTCGCAGAGGCTTGGAAATCTTGCAAGGAGCCTGTTACACTTGATAGGACGAAGTGGCTAGATTTCATCATCTAGGATGGCATGTTGTTTAAGGGAAGTCAATTATGTATTCCAAGGAGTTCCATGAGGGAGAACCTGATAAAGGAGAAGCACAGTGGAGGAAAGGCAAGACATTTTGGTCGAGATAAGACCATTGACATTATCGGTGAGTATTATTATTGGCCTTAGTTATCACAGGATGTGAAGAAGTTTGTACAGAGTTGTAGGGTATGTCAGATGGCTAAAGTAGTGAGCCAGAATACTAGATTGTATCAGCCCTTACCTATACTAGAGAGGTCATGGGAGGATATAAGTATGGACTTTGTTCTTGGTTTTCCAAGGAAACGGAGAGGGAATGACTCAATATTTGTGGTAGTTGAAAGGTTTTCAAAGATGGCACATTTCATTCCATACCAGAAGACCCATGATGCAGTCCACATTGCTGACTTGTTCTTTAGAGAAGTGGTGAGACTACATGGTCTACCAAAGAGTATAGTCTCAGATCATGATACCAAGTTTGTGGGATACTTTTGGAGGACCTTGTGGAAAGAGTTGAAGACAGAGTTGAAGTTCAATTCTGCACACCATCCACAAACTGATGGGTAGACTGAAGTTGTGAATAGAAGTCTGGGTAACCTACTGAGATGCTTGGTAGGAGATAAACCCAAGGGATGGGACTTGATCTTGCCCTAGGAAAAATTTTCTTACAATAATTCTATCAATAGAAGCACTGGGAGATCACCATTCTAGATTGTGTATGGAGTTAGTCCCAAGACCGCTCCAGAATTGAGGAAGATGGGCCAAGAGAAGAAGACTAGTGTTCAAGCCGAAGACTTTGCAAAACACATCAAGAATATACATGAGAAGGTAAGAGAACATATTAACAAGATGAATATGCAGTATAAGGCTAAGGCAGATCAAAAGAGGAGGTATAAGGAGTTTCAGATTGATGATGAAGTGATGGTCCACTTGAGGAAAGAAAGGTTTTCCAGTGGGAACCTATAACACACTTTAGATGAAGAAGTTCAGTCCCTGTAAAATTGTGAAGAGGCATGAATCAGGGAATGCATATAAAGTAGAGTTTCTAGATGGAGTCAATATTTCCCCTATGTTTAATATTTCAGATTTGACAGAGTATTATGAAGGTGGAATAGAGGAAGTACCAATAATAGAACAGTGTGGCATTCCAACACCTACTTCAAAGAAGGAGAAAATTGAAGAAATCCTAGATAGCCGTGTGGGAAGGAGTACCAAAAATATGCAATATGAAGAATATTTGGTGAAGTGGAGAGGAAGGCCTGTGGAAGATTCATCCTGGTTTTCTAAGGCAGAGGTTGACCTTTTAGGTTTTCCTCAACCATCTGAGACATGACAAGGTCACTTCTCAAATTACTCTGGGTGTCTGGTAATTTTGTAATTTTTCCTAAAACTTTTGTAGCTTGCATGTATCTAAGAGCTTGAGGATTTGAGATCCTTTGCATGTAAGAGTTCCATATTTTTGAATAAAATATTATTCTCTATTTTGTGAGTATTGTTCTGTCTCAAGTTTGCTCCCTTTTCAAGCATACATGTAACACATGAAGTATACATACAAATCATAAAGAATACATGTGAATACACATAATAAATGAAGTATACATAGAAATAATGAACCATACACTTGAATACATATAATATAGGTTATATACATGTAATTCATAATTATACACTTGAATATAGGCAAGTCATAGAGTACATTCATGGATGCATAGTATATGTAAGTCACAAAGTATTCATATGAATGTACACATGTTGAAAAGTATATACTTGAATACATGTAAGGAAAAAAGTATACAATTGAATACACATAAGGTACAAAGTATACACTTGAACACACATAAGGCACAAGGTATATATATGTATATATATGTATGTGTGAGCACCCCTAAATCTGCAAATGATCAATCTCCAACACTCATTAGTGGGGTTAGTTCATACACATGCAAATCCATGAATACTCCTATGAAATAACATATCATGCTCCAAAATGCAACAAATAACAAAGATGATCAAAAGACATATAAAATAATAAAATGTACCTATTCCATAGTAGATTGGTGTCACTTGTGAGAAGTGACCCTTTCCCAATCCTTGACAAACTCAATGATAAAATGTCCTGAAGATGGAGTGAAGTGGAAAAAATTAGCTCTAAATTGAAGAGAGTAACTTTGCATGAAGATTGTGGATGCTAAGATAAAGAATGAGCCTTCTATTTATAGAATCTCAAGTTGAAAGAGTGCCCAAAAGAGAGCAACATGGGATAAAGATTTGGCCCATAAGAAGGAGCCACTTGTCACATTGTGAGTGGATGGAGGATGTGCAAGTTTTGGTCAATGTGCCAATAAATGGGATTAGTTGGCCTTTTCAAATTAAAATTTTGGCTTGTTGGAGGGAGAAAAAGAGACTTAAATATAGAGTGGGGGACATGTAAGAGGGGAGTTATTGCCATATTGGAAGGGACAAGTCAACTTTTTTTCAAATTCAAACTTGAGGAATATTCTCCAAAGATGCCTTGTTGAGGGAAAATGAGGAATTTAATAAATCAATAAATTGATTTATTTGTGCAAGTGGGAAAAGCTAGAGGATGTGATGGGTGATTAGATTAGATTAATCAGGATTAGATTAACTTAGTGAGGGATTAGGTGATTTTGACCCATTTGACTTAGATACTTTGATTTATTTAAATAAAAAGGGATGAATATGAATTTGAGATTTAATTAAATAAATTTTGGTTTATTTAATTAAAAGGGTGATGTAAGATAAAGGTTAATTAATTTGAAGGAGATGAACTTAGGAAATGATTTATAAAAGATGGAATGTTAGGATGTGATTAAAATTGATTTATTTAATCAAATGAGGCAATAATAGGCTTAAATTAAATAAAGTTAATTTATTCAATTTAAATGGATGATCCCTAGAGATTGAATTATAAAGACTTGATTTATTTGACGAATGGATTTAATGAACTTGATTTATTTAATGAGTGGATGAATGTGAATGATGCTAATTTTGTATGTCTACAATATATATATATATACATATACATATGTATATATACATATATATATGTATATATACATATATATATGTATACATATATATATGTATATATGTATATATGTATACATACATACATATATATATATATACATATGTATATGTATACATATATACATATGTATATGTATGTGTGTATATATATATATATATATATTCTTAGGAGAGTTAGACAATAACATCACATCTCAACAATGCAACATATTAGAATGGTGGGATAAGGGATATGATGGGTCCTCCCAAAGGTAAATAATGATTGCAAAAAAAAAAAAAACTAAATATAGAATGTATATGGTACTAGTGATCTATTGTGATGAACTGTGCTAATTCCTTTTATTTTCTAGTTTGTATCTATTTTTCTCCTTGATTGATGATGTATCTTCCTAAGATTCGATGATTATTATATATAGAAGATATTGCTTAATGAGAACAAATACATTAGTTAAAAGAATGATTACTGATAAGGATTAATAATTACTACAAGCATCATTATTACATAATCATGCATAATATACATGTGTGTATATATATGTGGAATATATATATATATATATATATATATATATATATATATATATATATATATATATATAATTTTTCTTAGTTGATTTTCATGTTCCAATAATCACTTCTTATGAGTTTATATATATTTAGATATATTTATATATTTATAATGAACTCTATTCAACTTACTTCCCTTATTGATTTATCATTTTTCTTGATTTATCTCTTCTTGATCAAGCCTCTTCCCATATATTTCTTCCTTTATTTCTGAGTATATTATATGAATGTATTTGCTATTACATTCCCCAAAATTCTGCCTTTGGTCATCTTCAATCTGTTCTTATTTCATGTTTTTACTTTTTTAAGTGGATATCCTTATTTATTTTCAATGTCATATTCCATCCTATCCTTTTGCTAATGGATTTACCTCCCTTAAATATCTTCTATTCTTTGGGAGTCACACCTTTTCATTGTTAATGCCTCTTTGAAGAGTTACAACCATTCTCTTTATCACTAACCTAAAGCCTTCAATGCTAATTAATATTCTTTTATTACTAAGTGGTGCTTTAATTAATTTGTGAATCAACTCTAAGAATATTTTTTGTCTTGGTTATTACTATTGCTACATGCTTATTCTCTTAAACATCATGTCTTTCAGTTAGTTCACTACCTTTGATTGTTGTTTATTTAAATGTTTCCTAGGAGAACATAGCACTACCTATTGACATTCACTACCCTTCCCTTAATTGATGCATTTTCTATGGTCAAGGGTAATCACTACCCTTAGTTAATCAATTCTATTGCTTCTTTTATTTAAACATACACTTATTTCTCATTGTTGCATAACTATGATTTATGTAATGGCTTATCCTCATAAATATAATCTCTCTTATACTATAATATGTATTTTTTCTTACTTTATTTTTGTATTGGTTTTTATATATATTATTTTTATATTTACAATGTTATATTATAATAATTATAATTATATTAATGTTAACTTGTTAATATATATAAATATGTGTGTGTGTGTGTGAATTTAGTTGTTTATCTTATTTATTTATTTGTATTTCAATGTTTGGTTATCTTTGTGAAACAAAGAAAATAAAGGTTTTACCAATATAAAATAAAGGAAAATAGGGTGTGATGAACCTATCTCTCCTTCTTTCATTAGGAAATGAGATCCCTCAATTCAAATCCACTTTCAACCCTTAGGTGAGTAAATTCTTTTAGGAATCTTCAGATTTCCTTTTTCTATTAGGACGAGGGTCAAGGTCAAACAACACTTTGGGGAGAAAAACTAAAAAATAGCAAATCAACACTAAATTACAATCTAACACTTGGAATAGCAATATTAAACTCAATATTGATAGAAACTACAATAAAATTGTAGATCAAAGAAGGGTAGATATGAGTGTAACTTTCAATAAAAGTCAGTTTTTGAAGCTGATTTGGCACTCATTATAAATATAAACTCGAGACTCTATTATAATGGGTCCTGAGTTAGGATTCTTCTACAACTTTTCAAAGCCTCTGCTACTGATTTGAATCTTCTAATTTTCCAAGGTTTCAAGTTTGAAAAGCTGGAAATAAATTTTGTAGGTGATTATCTATGAGATGACAACACTTTTGACAACTTTTGAAACTTTATTAAGTTCTCCAAATTTGATCTTCAAAAGGTCCTCAAGCTTTCTTCCACCTAAATATACAATCACAAATCAAGAGGGAAAAATGTTTTATTTTTGTTGAATGGGGGTTTTCCTTGGTCAAACACCTTTTTGGTAATCAAACCTTAAAATGAATAAAAGTGTGAAAGAGGAATGAATAATGAACAAAGCTATGTTACCACTCAACGAACCCTTGAATATATCTTGAATGAAGTTCTACAACTTGTATGAAATGGCTTCAATGGATGTGGATCTTCACTTTGAATCCTTTCTTGAGATGATACCTTGAATGCTTGATTAAATCATGAAACCTACATTACAATGTTAGCTCCAAAAATATTCATGATGCAAGAAGACTATTACATGACAATTGGATATCGATTGCTGCAATAAGAATTTGATAAATCTACCTTTGAATGCTCTTGAAAGTGCTCTTGATCATCAACTTTTCTCTATGAATTCTTCTTGAAATATTATACATGAAACATAGTGAAATAACCTTGTATTTATAGATATGAATCCTTAATTTCCTAAAATTAAAATATCACAAGACAACATTGAATTATGTATTTGAAAAAATTAAAATACTATCAAAAACATAATTCAAATTTAGGTCCTCAGACTTAGGGAGGACCCATTCACCCATAGGCGAATGGGTTCTAGGTACCTAAACCATGAACACACATTGCTCAAGGTAAAGTGTTATGTTTAGGCATTAATTACTGGTAGGTTTCCCCTTAGGAAAATATGATTTGACGAGATTGGAAATGAATCAAATGGATTATTAAGGCCTCACTAAGCTCAATTAATTAAAGGACCCCTAAATAAGTATGAAAGTGTAAATAAATACATTTTACTTAAGTCCATTTTAACTAGGAGGGCCAAAACAAGTGAGAAAATTTAAAGGGATACATTTTTTGTCACTACATTTAGCCCCCACTTTAGTGGGAGGATGAGCACAAGCATAAACTCACACTAAAGAAGAACATCAACATATGTATGTAGCAACAATAAGATACTCAATCATACAATGTCAAAAACTTAAATAAAGACAATAATTAAAAGGGTAGATCAAGCCTCATTTGTCCAACGTGATGTGGAACACGCCTCGGCTATTTGTCTAAAAGAAAAGGGTGGATCAAGCCTTAACTTTCCAATCCAATGCGGAACATGCTTGAATTGTTTGTCCAAAAATATTCACAAGATGAACTCACTGTCCACTATGCAAACAACATGCATGCTCACATGGGCTAGTAGAACTCTAGTTGTCCACTAGGTGATCCCCCAATGGGTGGAAAATGAGAGAATCTTATTAGTCTTGCATACCATACCAAATTTATACCTTCATAACTTCAATAAGGCACCACAAAGAAAATGTAAAATTCAAGCTTCATAAGGCCTAGAACAAGCTTCACTATGCTAGGCAACTATGAACAAAATGCAATGCTCTAGAAGAAAGAAAAGTGTGTTATGCTTGGTGGCCATAAAGAAAAAGGGTTCGAGCTCCAGAAGGTTAGTAAGTTGTATTATGCTAAACATTTATGAACAAAAATTGAAATAATATAAGACATGTTCAAAGGGATTCTTCTTAGGTCATGTTACAAGGACTTCAACCTGCCAAACATTGTGCCTAATATCTCCAAGAGAGGACAATTCAAGGATAAAAGATTCACAAATTAGGGAATGCAATGCATAACATCACCATTGAGAGGAAAGTTGTATGCCAAGAAAGGTCACACTCGCTTAATGACATCAAAGCCACTGACACCACTAAGAATAGGACACATTGCATGAAGTAAGAAGATCACTCAATGAAACATAGAACATCATCAAAAAAATTCAAAAATTATAATGCCAATGTATGCCCCCACTTTAAAGAAATTTCTAAACACCAAGCTATGAGAAATTAATTTAAAGTAGCCAATGATAAATGCTAAAAATAAAGAAGACATGAGAGCTTACTTGGAAAGCCCTATGCCAAATCATATGTTTCCAAATGAAGCTACATCATGAAAAATAGGGGTTCCCCCCAAAATGAAATCCTATACACATAAGGAATCTATAGATTTGGGGTTAGTATGTCCTTGCTACAATGATACTATAGAGCTCGAAAATGTCATCATTCCCCAAATACTCATAGAACTTGAAGAATGAGACATAGAGATCGAAAACAAAGAATTTTTTTTGGGTCAACATGGAAGTGACCTAAATGTCTCAACGCCTTGCTCATTCCCAAAAGAAAAACACAAGATAAGTGAAAATATAAAAGGTTTAAGATATATAGAAGAATGTAGGTACAAATAAAGGAATGCACATGAAGAGATGCCAAACAGAATAGGGTGACATATCACATTATGCACATGCAATCACATAAAGAACATGAAAAGAAAACAAATAAAAAGACTAGTATGGCACATGTGAGTCAACCTATAGCAGGTCATCCGCATCCCAATCTTGATCAATATATGCGAAAGTTGGATAACGAGCCAAAGGGACAACATCGAGTGCCAAACTAAGAGAAGGATATATAACCCCTTTCCCTCACTAAGTGAAAGGCAATGACGAGCCGATGTGAGTGATGAATGGGATCCTTGCAATATAGAAAATAATTTTCAATGAATGTAAAATAGAGTGCATACACATGAACTATGGATGGAGTATTGGGTCAAGTTGGAAGAAAATTATAGGTATGTTGCAAAATTTGTACACAAATCAATATTCATATATGAAAGATGTGAGTAATCAAGCCTACTTTGGTGGTTTACAAAAAGTGTCAAAAATTGTCTTGTAAGACATCAACAAGTTGTTGGTTTATGATTAGATTGCATACTGAGATTACAGATTGAGATTGTAGATTGAGATTAGGAATTGAGATTGCGGATTGAGATTGCGGATTGAGATTATGGATTGAGATTGTAGAGTAACTGCATTGTTGATTGGAGATGGCTAAAGTGTTGCAGCATGTCTTTTGGAGTTTTATGTTTTAAATCAAAATGATCATTATGGGGGAGAGAATATTGTGATGACATTTTTCTCCAATGTTTATTATGGGGGGAATGTTGGATAATAAGCATTCCTATAATAATTATATTTACAAAATAGTTATTTATGGGTGACGACAATTACATGATTATGTTCTATGTAAACTTGTATAAATATACATCTCTATGAATGACCAATGAGAATTGAGGTTTCAAGTGTCAATTTTTTTGTTCTGTATTATTTATGTATTGTTTATAATTATGTTTGAGATTGTTGTATCCTTCAGTTATAGTGCAGCTATGGGTTCTCAAATATCTTTTTTGGTTAACAATGTACATTGACTCATCAATATTTGTGGGCAATTTCTAATGGCCATAGAAAGAAGGTAACCAATGCAAGTGCCTTAGGAAATTAAAATATTGAAACTTTAGATTAAGGTTCCTAACACCTTTTCCTCTGTAAATAATATGAGCATATTATCAGCAAATGACCTACTTCAAGAAAACATGTACAAGATTTAGTTTCCACAATATTTCATCCTTAACTACTTCAATGTCATTCTAACTTTATTATGTAATGGCCAAAATAAATACGGAAAAACATATGCTTCATAATGATTATTTCAATATGCATATCACACACACTCCTCATATAGACAAAAAAAAATAACATAAGGAATGGTAGGATTCAAAAATCTAAGCATCAATAATGTATTTCATAAGCTATTTATTAGAAAAGCTATAGTATTTTTTTATAATGCATGTACCTTTTGAAGATGATGATAATATATAATGTTAAAAAAAATAAAAAATTGCCAATTGTCAAGTCCAATTTTTTTAAAATTCTTTACAAAATAGCCCATATCAATAGCCAATTGTAACCTCTAATGCTTCAGCCATTGTCATGTGCTCCCCTTATATTTCCAGTATTGGTTCATTTTTATTATGATTTTCATATTGCAAGTGACGTATGAATTGTGTTGGTGATTGAATTTACATTCTAAGAAACATTTTTGAGGTGTGTTATAAAGCTACAAGGTTAGATAGACTTTGTTGATTAACTGATGGGGAACATCTTCTCAGTTTACAGATAAAAATAGCAGAGCCATATTGTATTGTAAAACAAAGACAACGTTGCACCACTTTTTTCTTCCTTATCTTCGTAGTTACTTTTTCATTATAGGAATTGAATAAATTTTATTAAGAAAAGCTAATTAAATAATAAATAAATAAATGACTTGAAATAATTCAATAACAAATGAGAAATTTCAAATATTCATGGAAAAAAAAATGAGATCGACTATGAAAATGACGTGATAAAGGGCACCAAACCTCTAATAAATTTAATTTTCGGAAAAATAATATAACATGTTTATTCGAATTTGTAACTATGGGGAGAAATTTCAGTCATAACAATGTCCTTAGATTCGTACTTCTCAAACTTAAATCCCTTCATCATATGAATTCTTAAAAAGAAATCTCAATTTGCAATTTTCTTCGTTAAAAAGTCATTCGACCCTAGGCTATTCCCCCTGCAAACAGACTTGTGGTTGTGCGTTATATTCATGTATTTTGAACACGGCAGACCTGTGAAAATTGAATCCTTCTTCACCCAGATAAAATTTCAATTTACAAATTCTCCGTCGAAAAGTCATTCAACCCAGTCTCCCACTGCAAACTGAGTCGTAGTTTTAAACGCGTCTGACTACATAATAACAGTACGTAGACTATTCCTGAACTCTTTCTGCTTATTTATAGGCCATTCTCCTCCTAATATCAATCACAGAAAGCCATCAATCTGTTCCTCATCTCTAATATCAATAACATAAATCCATCATTCAGTTTCTCATCTCTTATTTGAGTTAAGGGAAGCCACCAGTTTATAGATATAACTTTATTTAAGTTATCTGAGAAATGGAGGGTAGAGATGACCAGCAGCAGAAGCCCATTGTTGGTGATCGTTGGGGAGATATACAGTGTGACAACTCCTGGGAAGGCCTCCTTGACCCCTTCGATTCCACTCTCAAATCTGAGATACTCAGATACGCTGAATTTGCAAGCGAATGGTACACTGCAAAAACCAATGCTCGAATACTTGCCAATAAGTCCCTGTTCGAGGAGTCGCATAAATTGAGGGGATGCGGCTACGAAATTAAAATTGAAGATTATATTTATGCCAATGTTCGCTCGTCGAGGTTCTACTTGGGGCACAAAAGCACGAAAAATGTTTGGATTGGCTTCATAGCCGTTTGCACCGACGAAAATGAAATAAGGAGACTTGGACGGCGTGATATAGTGGTTGCGTTTAGAGGGACCAACGAGGCAGGCGAATGGTTTCAAAATCTTAAAGACAAAGTAGTTCGTTGGCAAGACCTGCCAGGCACAAATTCAAACCCTGACGTCGGGATATCTAAGGGATTTCTAGGGTATTATAAAGACAAAGGCGACAACGGAAGTGAGAACAGCCCAAGGGAAATTATTGAGAGTAAGATTGCAGGGTTATTGGAAACGTATAAAGGGCAAAGGTTGAGCATAACAGTTACGGGACACAGCTTGGGAGGTGCCCTCGCAACAATGAGTGCATATCATATGAGACTGATGTGGCCTTCAATACCCGTCACAGTCTTCACCTTCGCTTCCCCGCGGGTGGGTAACCGAGCCTTCGCTGATCATATGAATGAGATTGGAGTTAAAGTGCTGCGTGTGGAAGTGAAGGGCGATTCGGTTACAAAGCTGCCTGGTCTTATTTTGAATGAGAATGCACCGAAACCACTGACACGCCTTCAGGGACAAAAATTTCTTGGACAGTGGGCATACTGGCATGTGGGTAGAAAGATTCGTCTGGGTAAAAACTTGAGCTGGAGGACTAAACGTTTTCACCGCCACGATATAGAAACTTATCTCGACTTACTCAAGAAGTTCTAGCAACTAGACACCATATAATAAAGCAGTACTTTTCAGGAGGTTGCTTCCTCGAAGAGATCTAATATTCTAATTTACTCATATTTTGTAAGGATTTTAAAATATATGTTTTTTATTGCTGAGGCTGTGCGGCCCCGAAAGGTGGGTGTGGGCTCTGATGAGTGCTTGTGCTGATCCGTGATTTCTCTGGGGCAGGAAGTCTTAGACTGTATTGATTTCTCCAGATTTCGTCGCTTGTGGCCTTCTCTTTAGGATTTGTACCTTTCGATCACGAAGTATTGGACACCTTCAAATTTGTCTCATTAATTCTTGTGTAAATCTTATTTGCAATGTCTTAATCATGTGGAACATCACATCCTAAATTCAATTAAACTTTTATAATCAAATAAAAATTATAAAAAATTTAAATTATACCTAAAGTCGATGAAATTTAGTTGGAATTTTAATATAACAAAACATTTCAAAGCTAAAAATTATATTTTTGAATGAAATAATGAAGGAGCATTTGGGTCCACACACAACCCTGGTCACACAAAAAAAATTGTTTCAAAATTCAATAAGATTTCGTGAAATTCCATCTAACTAGTAGAAATTTTATTTCATCTTAGATTTGATACACAAGTTGGTTTTCAACTTCTCTAGCCGAAGGGTAGAACATAGAGTTTGGTGTAGTCACAAATATTGCCTTCTTTTGAAATTGTCATTTAATGTATTTTTACGCACTAATCCGATTGGACTTCAAAGTGCCACGGTGTAAGAACCCTAAATTCATTTCTTGGACATTATGATTTTTAATCAAATGTTTTAAGGAATGTAAAGAGATTTTAAAAAGATCAAATCGGTTGATGCGGTGGAGGGGCAATGCCTCATCTTCCACTTTTTTCAAACTCTTACTTTTAACACAGATTAACAGTACCAAGGGTGGAGAGGCCGCGAAAGGAAGAGGAAAGCATGCAGACACCTCCTTAACTCACGCCATGGTGCACTCCATGGACATCAGGAAAAAATGGGTGGAATGGAGATGATAGGGGAGAAGTCCCAGTTACCTCTACCCATTGAATTACCGTCACCTCCATGCTCACTTAACCCCCCAAAAAAAAAAATCACTTTGATCCATTAAAAAACATCCTTATAGTCATATCTCTCACATCCTTCTTTAGGTTGTATTTTTCAGATTTTACACTTGAGTGTGAACCCCTTTCTTGTCTCAACCATCTCCAAGGATTCCTTATAGTCATATCTCCCACATCCTTCATTAGGTTGAGATCTCTAAGGTATTCTTGAATGTGAATATTGTAAAATTGGATCCCTCTCCTTGTATCCATTTTGTGGACAAGGAAGTGAAGCATCCATTTCCAGTGTCCATAGATCCATAGAACTTCTTCCGAGCTTCCTTTTTTATTTACTCTTTCTCTTCCTCTACCACATCCTCTAGTTGTAGAGGACTACCCTAGAGATTTATTTGATTTAAAAGAAGGGGTTGTAGATTTTTCTTCAATTCTTATAGTAGAATGAAATTATTGCACTAGGTTCTTTGTAGAATGTTACATATGCTCCTCATGAGATTGCCAAGAACCTGTCAACTTTGCAACTTTGAATGTGGTTAGATCTTTACTTTCCTCAATGTTATCACCACTGGATCAAATTTTGGAGGAAGGGATCTCAAAATATTCTTTATAATTTTTTTCTCTATGACATTTTCCCCTTGAGTTTTGAGATGGCTCGAATACTTTGGTTCCTAGTAATAAACTCTTGAATAGAATCAATTTATTTCATCCTTAAATTTTCAAATCTCTTTGAAAAGTTTGAAGTCTTACCAATCTTCATTTTTTAGATCTTTAGTGTGTAGTTTGTAGAGCCTCTCATGCATCCTTTAATTTTTTCATACTAGCTACATAGAAAAAAATTGACATATGTAATGCATATCTTGAATGATGAATGTAGCTCAATTATCCTTCTTCATGTCTTCATTCAACTAATTTCATTGATTTTTTGTTAAGGAAGTTTGATCTTCAAGTTCATCAAATCCTGCTTCTAATAAATGCTAGATATCTTGGCATAATAGTAGGGTTGTTCATCTTTATACTCTAGTATTTGTAGTTGTCTCTGATAAACAGTTAAAGTCATAATGGAAAATCATCATCATTTTCCATTCGACTATTTCTTGGAGTGAAATTTTACCCTATTTCCTACAACAACAAAAAATTATTCCTATAACTTACTTTGATACCAATTGAACAATAAAACATATAAAATAGCTCTCATACTATACTGAGAATATAAAATTGAAAAAATCACCACACTTCGAAAATAAGAACCAGTGAACAATGGATCTTCTCTAAAAATAAGCAAACAACAAAGCTGGAATAGTTTTCTATATTATTCATCTGTGTGTAAAATTTTTCAACATACATGTAAAAAACAAATTAAAAAATGAAATACTCATGCAAGTTGGTTGCATGCAAGCAACAAATTAAATATAGTTTTAACTACATTATACCTAAAAAGAAAACTAGAGAAAGGTATGGTGAGCATGCGAAATAATCATGTAATGATCATCCTAAAAAAACTCTGAAAAAGGTTGAATTTATCGCCAAAAAAATACTACATAGGCAACTACATTTTATTATGCAATTAAAAAAAAGAAAATTATAAACTATTCATTGCACATGCATTGACCATGCATCATGCATGTCTTCAAAAATTAGCAGCCAAATCCAGTGTTAGGAGAAAACCCTAGATATATGGGTGGTTGGAATGTTGCAAACACAATCACCACAAAGACCCTTAGAAGTTTACTAATCAACCAATCTAGCTTTACATAGGATGATCAACTAACATAATACATAACAAATCATACAACCTATAATAAAGCTAGCATCAACTAAGATTGGCAGGGCACTTGCTATAGTAAATGTAATATCTTTCTTCAAAAGTGTATGACAAGAACACTCCATAATGCCATTCCAAATATCACATGCACTCCCCAAAGCTAAGAGTTGATGAGGAACAAATATTCTTGGCAAACGTTGGATTGTGCAAACATAGCATTTCAAGATTGTATAGTATCTCATGTTAGACAACACAACACCACAGTAGATTAATTCCAAAACATTTAAGGTGATTAGAAATTCAAGTTATATGTGTCTTCAATATTTGAAGAGTTTTCATATTTATCTAATGTGCTAACAACACAAACACCATAGTAGAAGATGTCAGGTGAGTCTTTAACCTTGAGTAGAAAGAATACGTAAATGTTCTCCCATATTGAATACCCAAGTATAAATATTTAAAAATAATAAATTTGAAACTTCAGTCAATCATATATCTTCCACTGCCCATCCCTGCTAAGAGCCCTCAAATATTTGTACCTTTGATAAGTCGTGATGCAATATATGCAATTTTTCTTCAAATACAAAACTAGATCAGGCATAATTATGAGTATGTTATAGTGCAGCTATGGGTTCCCAAATGTATTTTTTGGTTAACACTATACATTGACTCATCAACATGTGCAAGCAATTTCTAATGGCCATAGGAAGAAGGTAAGAAATGCAAGTGCTTTAGGAAATTAAAAAAATGAACTTTGAATAAAGATTCCTAACACCTTTTCCTCTGTATATAATGTGATCATATTATTAGCACATGACATGCTTCAAGAAAACATGTACAATATTAGGTTCTAGAATATTTCATCCTTGACTACTTCAATGTCTTTCTAACTTGATAATGTAATGGCCAAAATAAATATGGAAAATCATATGCTTCATAATGATTATTTCAATATGCGTATCACACACACTCCTCATAGAGACAAAAAATAGCATAAGCAATGGTAGTATACAAAAATATAATCATTAATAATGTATTTAGTAAGCTCTTTTTTGAAAAAAACTGTAGTAATTTTTTATAATAAATGTACCTTTTGAAGATCATGATAATATGTAATGTTAAAAAAATTCAAATTTTTTCAATGTCAATTTTTTTCAAAATTCTTTACAAAAATAGCCCATAACAATAGCCAATTGTAACCTCTTATGCTTCAGTCACTATCATGTGCTCTCCTTATATTTCCAGTATTGGTTCATTTTTATTATGATTTTCATACTGCAAGTGATGTTTGAATTGTGTTGGTGATTAAATTTACATTGTGTGAAACATTTTTGAGGTGTGATATAAAAGCTAAAAGGTTAGATACACTTTGTTGATTAACTAATGGAGAACATCTTCTTCATTTATATATAAAAAAATTAGAGCCATATTGTATTGTAAAACAAAGAAAATGTTGCACCACTTTTTCCTTCCTTACCTCTCGTAGTTACTTTTCCATATCTAGGAATGTAATGAATTTTATTAAGAAAATTTAACTATTGTCTAAAGTTGGATCACATAAAAATTCTTTTATTCTCATAAAAAAAATTCATTAACTGACTTTTATAAAAACTATCTCCTTCTGACCCAAGGGAAGAATAACATTTGAGTTATCAAAGAAAAAATACAATGTATATATATTTCAGCCATGGTTTTCTTTATGCTAGTCAATCCATTAATTTAAGTTGAAATAAGGGAAAAGTGGTGCCACTACATTTTTTTTGAAATGGGGTACCATAATTTTACCTGAAAGGTAGAGCCATAATTTTATTGTAAGACAAATAAGATGATGTGACATTTTTTTCTTCTTTACCTTGGGTAGTTCCCTTCACATCCAAACATCAATTAAATTTTCCATTCTTCTTATATAAATTTTTTTTATTGAACTTCGAATTCAAAATATTTAATTAAACATTCAAAAGTTATTAAATAATAATATATCTATAATGTATATGTATGTATTATCTGTATATGTATATGTATATGTATATCTATATATATATGTATATATATATGTATATGTATATGTATATGTATATATATATGTATATGTATATATATATATATTTATATATATATATACACACAGAGAGAGAGAGAGATAGAGACTTTTATTTAATTAAAAAATGAGCTACAATTTTATTATTGAAAAATTGGAAAGTTTATTTCAATTGAGAAAATAACTCCAAAGATGTTGAACTCTAGAATTGGGAATTTAAAAAAGCAAGAGCATTAGTCTATAGTCTAGTGACACCAATCATTCTCTATAGTTGTACAGTGTGCGAAAGTATCATATCTCAAAATCCTTGGGATGTATTTGAGCAAAGAAAAAGTAGTTTATCATAACTAACTTTAAAATTGAACACATCCTACCTATAGATATATGAAAACATCGTATCAAAACAACAATGAATCACTAAATTTCTTAATAATTTGATAAGCATGTTAGATATAATATTTGCATAGAGACACCAATGTCAAATATTTAAAAAATGAGTTGCAAATACACTTGTATATTTTCTTGTCTTTTACTTTTGTATCATAAAATCTCTAAATAGTGTTCCCTTCAAATACAAATTAGTTGTAATAAATTACAGTTAAAATTAAATATATATATACTTCAAAATATTAAGGTATTAACTTTATTTTAGTTATTTAATATTTTATATCTTATAAATAAATATTTTCTAAAAAGAAAAATTTAAATGGAATATATGTTTGGTTGAAGTCCACAAATTTAACTTTATATTAAAATATTATCATCAAACATTAAACAATCATAACAATGCAAATGATGAAGCACTTAGAAAATACCACTATGTACACAACCATAAAATATAATTAATCAAATCAAATACCATATAAGAATTGAAATATCATTAGAAAATAATGTATATCACTAACCATAAAATTATCCATCATGAATCCACTCAATATATAAAATATCCAATAACTAAGAAACACATTTCATTTATTGAGAAAAGAAAAATAAAATTAACTTTTACAGAGAAGCAAATAGCGTATTCATCTACAAGCAAAATGATTCAAAGCTTTAATAGTACCTCTATCGATCCATCAAACTTCATTCGTTTGTAAATGTTTATGACTAAAATTAATTGTTGATGACAACAATCAATTTTTTTTGTTATTAGACTCAATTTGATTACTACCACAAAATAATACATAAATAAATAACTTGAAAATTAATAACAAATCAAAATTTCAAATATTCATGAAAAATAAAATGAGATCGACTATGAAAATGATGTGATAAGGGACACTAAACCTCTAATAAATTTAATTTTCGAGTAAAGAATATAACTTGTTTGTTCGAATTTGTAACTATGGGGAGAAATTTCAGTCTAAACAATGTACTTAGATGCGTACTTTTCAAACTTAAACCCTTCATCGTATGAATTCTTAATAAGAAATTTCAATTTACAATTTTCTACGTTGAAAAGTCATTCGACCCGATTCCCCCCTGCAAACTGACTTGTGGTTGTGCGATATATTCATGTATTTTAAACACGGCAAACTTGTGAAACTTGAATCCTTCTTCATCCAGAACAAATTTCAATTTACAAATTCTCCGTCGAAAAGTCATTCAACCCAGTTTCCCACTGCAAACTGACTTGCGGTTGTGCGTTATATTCATGTATTTTGAACACGGAAGATTTGTGAAACTTGAATCCTTCTTCATCCAGAATAAATTTCAATTTACAAATTCTCCGTCGAAAAGTCATTTAACCGAGTTTCCCACTGCAAACTGGGTCGTAGTTTTAAACGTGTCTGACTACATAATAACAGTCCGTAGACTATTCCTGAACACTGCTTATATATATTCATCATTCTGTTTCTCATCTCTAATATCAATAACATATATTCATCATTCTGTTTCTCATCTCTAATTTCAGTAAAGGGAAGCCACCAGTTTATAGATATAACTTTATCTTATCTGAAAAATGGAGGGTAGAGAATAGCAGCAGCAGAAGCCCGTTGTTGGTGATCGTTGGGGAGATATCCAGGGTGACAACTCCTGGGAAGGCCTGGTTGACCCCTTCGATTCCACTCTCAAATCTGAGATACTCAGATATGGTGAATTTGCAAGTGTATGTGACACTGCAGAAAACAGTGCTCGAATACTTACCAATAAGTCCCTGTTCGAGGAATCGCATAATTTGCGGGGATGCGGCTACGAAATTAAGGATTATATTTATGCCAATGTTCGCTCGTCGAGGTTCTACTGTGGGTACAAAATCAAGAAAACTGTTTGGATTGGTTTCATAGCCGTTTGCACTGACAAAACTGAAATAAGGAGACTCGGACGGCGTGATATAGTGGTTGCGTTAAGAGGGACCAGCGAGGCAGGCGAATGGATTCAAAATCTTAAAGACAAATTAGTTCCTTGGGAAGACAAAGTAGTTCCTGGAACAAATTCAAACCCCAGCGTCGGGATATGTAAGGGATTTCTGGCGGATTATAAAGACAAAGGCGAGAACGAAAGTGACTACAGCCGAAGGGAAATTATTGAGAGTAAGATTGCAGGGTTATTGGAAACGTATGAAGGACAAAGGTTGAGCATAACAGTTACGGGACACAGCTTGGGAGGTGCCCTCGCAACAATGAGTGCATATCATATGAGACTGATGTGGCCTTCAATACCCGTCACAGTCTTCACCTTCGCTTCCCCGCGGGTGGGTAACCGAGCCTTCGCTGATCATATGAATGGGATTGGAGTTAAAGTGCTGCGTGTGGAAGTGAAGGGCGATTTGGTTCCTAAGGCGCCTGGACTTATTTTGAATGAGAATGCACCCAAACCAGTGGCAGTACTCCTTGAGAGACAAACATTTCTGGGACAGTGGGCATACTGTCATGTGGGTATAAAGTTTCGTCTGGGTAAAAACTTGAGCTGGAGGGCTAAACGTTTTCACCGCCACAATATAGAAACTTATCTCGACTTACTCAAGAACTTCTAGCAACTAGACACCATATAATAAAGCAGTACTTTTGAGGAGGTTGCTTCCTCGAAGAGATCTAATATTCTATTTTACTCATATTTGGTAAGGATTTTAAAATATATGTTTTTATTGCTGAGGCTTTGCGCCGAGAAAGGTGGGTGTGGGCTCTGATTCGTGCTTGTGCTGTTCCGTGATTTCTCTCGGGCAGGAAGTCTTAGACTGTATTGATTTTCACTTCAAGACGGGCCTCATCTGCAGATTTTGTCCCTTGTGGCCTTGAGTAAATCTTTGTAAAACACATCAAATAAAGACCCAAAGTATTATTATTCATTTAACATCTATATTTATGTGCATATTTGTAATGTCTTAATCATGTGGAACATCACATCCTAAATTCCATTAAACTTTTAGGGCACGTCCCCATGCAGCTGCTTAGCTTATTTTGACTATTAGTCACTGCTCAAATTTTTTAGGAATAATTTGTGGGGCTGGTGGCCCCATGAATTTTAATTTACTGCTTATTTTTAAGCAGTCATCTAAAAAATTTGTAATTATTATTTATTTGCATGTATGAATGAAAAATTGGAGAGAAATAAAAAAGAGGGAAAGAAATTTATGGAGCCACCTCACAACTTTTTAATATGCAGCCACTGCTTATTTCCAGCCTCCATTTTTTTTCCATGGCGTATTTCCAATTCTTAAACAATAGCTGCTCCACTAAAATAGGTAAGATTCTAAATTATCCTTTTCTCATAGTTTTAAATTTGCATGGGAACACTCCTGCTGCTTAAATATAAGCAAAAAATGCACTTAAGCAGTTGCATGGGGACAGGAGGTTATAATTAAATAAAAATTTAAAAAACTTAAATTATATCCTCAGTCAATGAAATTTAGTTGGAATTTTAATATAACAAAACATTTCAAAGTTAAAAATTATATTTTTGAAAGAATTAATAAAAGATTTTGGAAAAAAGTAAACACATTGAAATGAAAATTAGTTTTTAGTAATTAATTATATTAGGATATACAACTTTGTTTATATAAATATAAACATGACACATAATAGTAATATTAAATATATAAGATACATTTAAAAATTGAAATATTAAAAAAAAAATCATAAATACTCTTATTATGTAGCAAAAAAAACATAAAAAATTGTCAAAAAAAAAAATCATACTAGATGAAAACTAAATTATACACCCTTGTTTCTATATAGCTATAAACATGACACATAAAAAATACTAGTAAAATGATAAGATGTATTTAAAAAAGAAAAGTAATGTATAGCATATTATTTCTAGAATTTTTTATAATAAGGTTTAGGGTAAGTGCAAAAAGATGGGGGGCCAAAAAGGGTGCTTAAGTGGTCACTTTTTTCTTGAAATCAGGAAATACTAATGTTGGATGTGAAATTGATGATAGTTAGACTCAAAATTTTGAGATGCAACAAAAACAAGGATCGTAGTGCTCCGAGTCTACTTTCTAAACTACTAATTTATTTTGAAAATGGTTGAGATTAAGGGATTCAAAAGATATACCCATAGAAATTGGTGTTGTTTTTATCAAAAAAATATAACATAGCAACTTTTATGGGAACGTAGCACAGTGAAATATTTTTAAGTATTTTTAAAATCATTTGGGTGAGAAATTAGCTAACAATATGTAGTTGATGCATGATTTTGTTGATATATTTTTTAATGAATATTTGATTTTTTAGTAATTTTCAAAGTGAACTTCTTAAAAAATAGAATTTTGGTCGTGCTACCCCTAGAAATTTTTGAAATTAATTGATTTTTTTTCTAAATTTGTAGAATGGAGTCTAGTTTCTAAAAAAGTAATTTATTTAAAATTTTGATGAATGGTTAATTTATAACGAAAAAAGCACCAAATACTATTTTTTGCCAGAAAAAAGACACACAAACACAAGAAATTATAGATCAAAGGCTTAACATTGTAAAAAAGTGAAAAAAATTACATCGTTGGATAGCTAAGAGAGAGCCTACTATTACCCAGGTGTTTGATTTGTCTGACATTTGAACATGTGCAATCTTGAAGGTGAGCACAAACCCGATTATGTGAAATATTGTAGAATTTTAAAAAAACACATATTTGGTCATCAGGAAGGCCCTCTAAGCCTTTGGGTTGGTATTCCAAAGAAAATACTAAGCCTAAGGCTTGGGGATTCCCAAAGCAAGATATAACATGAGCACGTTATACCGCGCTCGTATTATATCTTAGTTTTAACATTGTTTGTTGTGTTTGTGTGAGACATGTCTAGCAAGACATAATGTGAGAGTGTTATAATGCACTTGCGTTAGGTCTTGCTTTATGTTAAATGCTAATCTATTGAATGTATATTTGTATATTTGTATGTACATGTATGCTTGTATGTCACGTATGTATGTATGTATGTATGTATCAATGCATGTATGTATGTATTTAGGAATTTATGTACATATGTACACGTATGCTTGTATGCATGTAGGATTGTATGTACATATGTATTATGCTTGTATGTATTTAAGTATGTATGTATCTATGTATGTTTTTAGAGGGAGGGAGAAGTTTATGAGAGAGAGAGAGAGAGTTGTTTAGGTAGGATGCGAGGGAGAGAGGGAGAGAGAGACCTAAGAGAGAGAGGGGTAGTGAGATGATGTATGAGAGGTAAATTAATTAAATTTATCTCATATAAATTCACAAATTTCTCTCACAAACCCTTCAATTAAGTTCAACTCCAAAAGGCTTGCAATTCTCTATAACTTGCATAACTGAGTTGCAATTTGCAATCAACCAAACTTCTCATTCAAAATACTAGAAAATCACATCAACATTACATTCAACCTCTTGGGTTGGGGTTGTTACATGCCCATTAAAATGCACACCAAAAAGCAGAATATGAAAAGAAATTTCACACACAAAAATCTAAGGTTGCAGTGCAACCTTCACACCTACAATTCACACAAAGCAATTACAACAACCTCTAAAGGTTGTAGGATTTTCACAAGCCCATGAAATGCAATAAATCTGAAATGAAAAAAAAAATGATTTCCTTTAGCAATCCAAGGTTGTGTCACAACCTTTCTCCTACAAACAAACCAATCTCACAACAACCCAGCTACACACTTCATCTCTGCAACTTCAAGAAACTTCAACACATCTGCACACCACCAAAATTATGTAATAACACCTTCTATAGCACAGCTTGGGAGGTGCCCTCGCAACAATGAATGCATATCATATGAGACTGATGTGGCGTTCAATACCCGTCACAGTCTTCACCTTCGCCTCCCTGCGGATGGGTAACTGAGCCTTCGCTAATCATATTCACTAGATTGGAGTTAAAGTGCTATGTGTGGAAGTGAAGGGCGAATGGGTTACAAAGGTGCTTGGTCTTATTTTGAATGAGAATGCTCTTGTGAAGTCAACTTTGCTATAAGGATGTTTATTCAACTTGCTAGGTCACTTGATTGCTTGCTAGGATGAAAATGAGTGAAAAGACCTTGTATTTATACTTAATTATCAAAGAATTCTGGAAATTACAACACTACAAGCAGACATCAAATCTAGGACGATAAAAACTAACCAAAAATTTGAATTAATTCTAATTTTGGGCCACACAAAACTCATTCACCCAATGTGGCGAATGAGTCCCATTACGCATAATTTATGGGACCAAATTCAAAAATGCTTAGAGAGGTGTAAAACTAGGAACGTGACCCAAAATCCTAGGTGGGACTCATTTTCCCAAAGTGGAAAATAAGTCCAAGATCACTAAATCTGAGCCACAAAACCTGAAAACACCTGAATTATGATTGGATGTTGATTTTTGTCAAGATCATCCTTGAAAAAATGCATTAAATGAGGCATGTGGATGCAAAAAAAGGCCAATTAAAGCATAAAGAAGTCCAATTATCAATGACAACCCTATAAAAGTGTGAAAGTGTGTTATAGCACTCCAAATAAGGTAGGATTAGGTTTATTTAATTCACAAGGGCCCAAGACCTATTGCGAATGTGTTAATCACATTGCAAGCTCAATTTAACAAGGAGGGCCCAAACAAGTGTGAAAATGTTACCAATGACATTTTTTGACACTACATCATTAAATCCCACTTCTACTAATTCCTAGATATCTTGGCATAATAGTAGGGTCCTCATCATTATCCTCTAGTATTCATAGTTGTCTCTGGTAAACCGTTAAAGCCAAAAGGGAAAATTGCCATCATTTTCAATTTTAATATTTATTGGAGAGAAATTTTACCCTATTTCCTGCAACAAAAAAATTACTCCTGCAACCTGCTCTGATACCAATTGAAAAATAAAACTTATAAAACAACTCTCATACAATACGGATAATGTCGGATTGAAAAAATCAGCACACTTAGAAAATAAGAATCAATCAACAATGGATCTGCTCTAACACTAAGAAAACAACCAAGCTGGAATAATTTTCTATATTATTCATTTGTGTGTAAAATTTTCAAACAACATACATGTAAAGAAGTAATTAAAAGATGAAATACTCATGCAAGCTATTTGTATGGAAGGAATAGATTAAATATAATTTTAAATACATTATACCTAAAAAGAAAACTAGATAAAGGTATAGTGATCATGCGATATGATCATGTTGAACAAAATCTGAAAAAAGCTAATCTTATTGCTAACAAGAGATTGCATAGACAACTATAGTTTATTATGCAATAACCAAAAAAAGGAAATTTGTAAACTATTGATTGCATGTGTGTTGATCGTGCATCATGCATGTCTTCAAAAATTAGTGTTCAAATCTAGTGTTAGGAGAAAACCCTACATAAACTGGTGCTTGGGATGTGTCAAATATAATCACCACAAAGACCCTCAGAATTTTACTAATCAACCAATCTAGCTTTACATAGGATGATGAGCTAATATAATGCATAAAAAAATCATAAAACATATAATAAACATGCACTCCCGAAAGCTAAGAGTTGATGAGGAACAAGCATTCTTGGCAAACGCTGGATTGTGTAAACATAGAATTTCAAGTTTGTACAGTATCTCATGTTAGACAAAGGAGCTAAAAGATTAAGTCATAAACATTGAAGGTGATTATAAATTCAAGCTATATGTGTCTTCAATATCTGAATAGGTTTCATTGTGATTTAATGTGCTAGCAACACAAAAACCACACTAGAAGATGGAAGGTGAGTTTTTAACCTTTAGTAGAAAGCAAACCTAAATGTTCTCCCATCTTGAATGCCCAAGTATAAATATTCATGAATAAAAAAGCTAAAACTTCAGTTAGTCATATATCTTCCACTGTCCATCCCTACTAATAGCCCTCAAATAACTGTACCTTTGACAAGCCCTTATGCAATACATTTAGTTTTCCTTCAAATACAAAACCAGAGCATGCAAAACTATAAGAATGTTATAGTGTAGCTATGGGTTCCCAAATGTCTTTTTTGGTTAACACTGTACATTGACTAATCAACATGTGTAAGGAAATTTCTAATGGCCATACACAGAAGATAACTAATGCAAGTGCTTTAGGAAATTAAAACAATTGAACTTTAGATTAAGGTTCCTAACACCTTTTCCTCTATAAATAATGCGAGCCTATTATCAACAAATGACCTACTTCAAGAAAACATGTACAAGATTTAGTTTTGAGAATATTTCATCCTTAATTACTTCAATGTCTTTCTAACTTTATTATGTAATGGCCAAAGTAAATACGGAAAAACATATGCTTCATAATGATTATTTCGATATGCATACCACACACACTCCTCATATAGACAAAAAATATAGCATAATGAACGATAGCATACAAAAATCTAAGCATCAATAATTTTTTTTATAATCTATTTATTAGAAAAACTATAGGAAATTTTTATAATACATGTACCTTTTCAAGATCATGATAATATGTAATGTTAAAAAATAAACAAATTTTGCCAATTGTCAAGTCCTTTTTTTTCAAATTTTGTACAAAATAGCCTATAACAATAGCCAATTATATCCTCTTATGCTTCAGCCATTGGCATGTGCTCTCCTTATATTTCTAGTATTGGTTCATTTTTATTATGACTTTCATACTACAAGTGATGTTTGAATTGTGTTGGTGATTTTTTATTTTATTTTTATTTTTATAAAAAGGGGTAAAAATTTTATTGAATAAGAGAGACCAGAAATACAATCAAGCCAAGGGAAAAAGCCTAGAAAGACCAGACATCACCCACAAAAGAAAAATTATTTAGCACCCCTAGTATCCTCAGCTAGAATCCTCCCCAAGTCCGAGCTAAGCTCTGAAGGAATCTGAGCCCAATCATCAATCTTCCAATCCATAAGTCTCTCTGAAGCCCACTTAGCCAAACAGTCTGCCGTCCTATTCCATTCACGTGGAATATGGACAAAAGACACCCTCTCCATGAGAGTACCAACCTGCAAGATCTGCTGAACTAGAACATTCAACTGCCAATTCACATTCAACCTTCTCCCCTGATTGAGTAAATTAATCAGGACCTAGGAATCAGATTCACAAATAACCCTACGCCACCCCAGCTCATAGGCCTTCCTCAAGGCATAAAGAATCGCCCAGCCTTCCATAAAATTGATAGTTTGTGTCCCCATATGCATGGAAAATAGGAACACCACCGAACCAGAAGAGTCCCTACCAACCCCTCCAACTCCAGCGGGGCCAGGATTTCCCCTAGAGGAACCATCAGTATTAACCTTCAAGGTTCCCACCGGGGGAGGCCGCCAGGACCCCTGTCGCTGTACCTGTTGCCTCACCCGACCCCCTTTCTGACCCCACGCCGCCGAAGGGGAAAACTCCTTGATACCCAAGCGGACCACCACCTCAGCATCATTCCTTTCCAACGGCAGCTCCACCTCCCCTTTGGCCAGGATAGTCTCCCGAATCATCCCAAGAATTCTAAACCACACCTGTTGAACCTGCAACAATTCTCCATGGAAAATCCTCCTATTCCTTTCAAGCCAAATTTTCCATAACAAAAAAATTGGGCCTGCCAGCCACGTATCCTACAAAAAAGATGCCCTCAAGGGAGGCATGCCCAAGCTAGACTAGAACTCAACTAAGGAGGAAGCATGAACATAGGGGCTGCCCCAAACACTCCACCAAAAATTCTAGAGTTGCAAGGAGAAAGGACACCGGAAGAAAAGGTGTGAAGAGTCCTACTCCCCTTTCCCACACATCACACACTTAGACGGGCCCTGAAATCCGCGCAACTGAATCTTGTCCCAAGTCAGACATTTGTTCCAAGCCAAAATCCAAGCAAAACAGTTACACTTCGGCCAAGAAAACTTATTCCAAACTTTCTTCCACCAAGAAACTTCCTCCCCCTCAAACCTCTGAGACAATAACCTCTAATATCTAGACGCCACCGTGTAGTAACCCTTAGGATTAGGAGACCAAGCAAGGATATCCCTATCCCATAAAGGATTACACTGTCTGCCCAAGAGAATACTATGCAAAAGTCTACAATCCTCCTCCATACCAATAATCGACCACTCCTCAGGAGTCAACCACCTAGCACTCACAAGTTGAACCTAGAGAGAAAGCACCTTAAAATCACTAACCCTCGACCAACCAGCATCCTCAAACCTGCTACTCAAAGCCATCAATTCAGGGAACTGAGAGAGGATGGGAGGGTGCCCATCCCAAGAATCATACCAAAATTGAACCTCGGTTCCCCTCCTACAAATCCAAAATAAGCCATCCTTGACAAGCGTAGCTCCCTTCTTGAGGGTAGCCCAAACAGTCGAGCCCTTACCCAACAGGGGGTAGCGAGGAATTTCTTCCCCAGGAATACCTTGAAAGTACTTATAGGAAAGAATACGAGCCCAAATCCTATCCTTTTCTGTGCACCATCTCTAATAAATCTTCACTGCCAACGACGTTCCTGTCAAAGAGGATTGCCTCAACCCCAAACCCCCAAGCTGCTTAGGACAACAAATTGTATCCCACTTGACCAAACTCCACTTGGAAGACATCACACTGCCAGCCCATAAAAATTGTCTAGCCAAAGAATCCAACTCTGTAACAAAACCCATCGGAGCCACCTGAAGCATACACCGGTAAATAGGGAGAGCCTGGACCACAGACTTTAGCAACTGGACCCTCCCAGCAAAGGACAACCAATGATTGGTCCAATGAGTAACCTTCAAGCGAAATTTATCTAGAATAGGCTGCCATGACTCCCTCGAAAGTCTTCCCACCATGACCGGGACCCCCAAGTAAGATAGAGGAAGAGTCTGAATTTGAAACCTAAGAATTTGAGCTATACGCCTCTTAATAGGGATCGACGTATTAAAGAAATAAATAGAAGACTTATCTTCATTGATTGATTGCCCAGAAGCCTCAAGATACAAGTCCAGCCCCCTGTGAATATTAGAAGCCTCCCTAATAGTAGCTGCCCCCATCAAGGCAGTATCATCCACAAACTGCAAGTGGGACAAAGGAGGTAAATCCCCACCCCACCGCCACCCTTGAATAAGCCCCAAATCCACTTGACGCCTGAGAAGACGCCCCAAACCTTCCACCAGTAGAATAAAAAGGTAAGGGGAAAGAGGATCACCTTACCTAATCCCACGAGAGGCCTCAAACAACCTTGAGTGCTCCCCATTAGTAATCACCGAAAAGGACATAGATGTAATGCAGCTCATGACCCATTGAATCCAATCATCTCCAAAACTAAAAGTATCCAAGATCTTCTGAAGAAAAGACCATCTGACTCTGTCATACGCCTTTGCCATATTGCCCATGCTGCTCAAGACCCAAACTGCCCTGATCCAAATCAACCAAACTTGGATTTACTTCCTACTGGCTAAGACCCTCCAACACCTCGAATTTGTTCAAAGAATCCTCATCATGACGCTCCTTCAAAGACCTTTTATGCCCCTTATTCCTATTCTAAGTTTTGACAGGAAGAAAGCCATCCTCCCCAGCATCACCACCCAAAAAAGGACCCTTACCCTTATCCAACCCTGAAAGATTCCTAGGAGGCTGTGAAGAATTAGTCTCCAAAGGCTTGGCCCTTGGGCATCTATGCAATAAGTGACCATACTCATGACACAACCGGCATCCAAAGGGTAAGGTCTCATAATCAAGCTGTTGAACCCATGAGTAAGAACCTGCGCACACTTCTAGAGAATCTGGAAAAGGTTTACTTAAATCAATTTCCACACAGAATCGAGCAAATGTCATTACCTTTTTGAACTATTTTTGCTGCGATGAACCAACAGGTTTACCAAGCATTGAAGCTAGTAAGTGCATAACATCTTCTTGCCAACATTCAACCAGAAGCCTCGGCAGTCTAACCCAAACTGGAACCCGACTCAGGATCTCCTCGGGCGGATTGAATCCTGCATACCATGGCTTGATGAACAAGCCCACTTGGTTGTAAAAATAAGGGCCTCCTTCAAAAACCTTGATCTTATATGCCATGCAATCAAACGTGACCATGAAATAGTTATTAGCTAGGAGCCGAATCTCCATCTCTCCTACTGGCATCCAAGTCCTCCAGGCCCAGGACTCCAAAAATTGCAACAAAATTTTCAACCCCAAAAATTTGCAGTACAAAGAATGTCGCGAGTAGTATTCAATATGCTCAGCGAGCATCTCCATCGGGATCACAACATTAGGCCTCTCTTTACACCTTTCAAGGCAGCCGTTAATCTTTGGAACACGAAACCCTCTAGCCGAGCCTACATCACTCTTCTCCAAATTCTGAGAAAACAAAATATTATCATGAATGCGGAACTCCGAAGGCAAGGGTTTCGAGCCAAGAGCGGATCGAAAATCCATTTTAGGTCCCACCTCGGATGGCTCCCCAAACTCCATTGAGGAAAAAGGAAGCACCCCCCAAACCCACACCCCCAGCTGAAAGCACACCACCGACCACTTGCCGAAACACCACACCCAACCAACTCCAGCACCCAGACAAAGCACCCCCCACACACCAAACCCCACCTCCACCAAGCCAAAAATCGCCACCCCACCCAACCTAAGCACCCCACTCCAGGAGAAAGAAAACCCACCAGCCTCCCCCACGACCAAAAGCCTGGTCGCATGCACAAAAATCCAAAGAAAGGGAATGGAGGCCTGCTGCGGGCAAAAAGAAACCCCCAGCCACCGAACGCCCCTGAACACCACCCACCAGAATGCCCAGAAAAAAAGACGCCCCCTCAGGACGCAAACAACAACCCTCCCCCACAACGCAGAACCAAAAAGAAATAGAGAAGAGCTAGGGCGCGAATGCCCTAGCTCCGCGAATGAGAACCAACGTCGCCATCCTCGACATAACCATTGTGTTGGTGATTGAATTTACATTCTAAGAAACATTTTTTAGGCATGCTATAAAAAGATACAAGGTTAGACACACTTTGTCGATTAACTGATGGGGAACATCTTCTCAATTTATAAATAAAAAAAGCAGAGCCATATTGTATTGTAAAACAAAGAAAACATTGCACCACTTTTTTCTTCCTTACCTTTTGTAGTTGCTTTTTCATATCTAGGAATGGAATGAATTTTATTAAGAAAAGCTAACTAATATCTAAAGTTGGATCACATAAAAATGCCTTTATTTTCATAAACATTTTCATTGATTGGATTTTATAAAAATTATCTCCTTCTCACCCATGGGAAGAATAACATTTGAGTTGTCAAACAAAAATAACAATATATATTTCATCCATTGTTTTCTTTATGCTAGTCAATCCATTAATTTACCTTGAAATAAGGGAAAAGTGGTGCCACTACATTTTTTTTTTTGAAAAGGGGTGCCATAATTCTACCTAAAAAGCAGAGCCATAATTGATTTGTAAGACAAATAAGATGTGGCACTATTTTCTTCCTTACCTTGGGAAGTTACCTTCACATCCAAACATCAATTAAATTTTATAAAGAAAAGCATAATTCAAATCTTAGGTAGGAGCAATTAAAAATCTTTTTTTCTTCTCGTATGCATTTTTCGTTAATTGAAATTCATAAGAAAAAAAACATATTATAATTAAACGTTCAAAAGTTCTATTAGAAAAGAATATATATAAATAATGAGCTACAATTTTATTACTGAAAAAATGGAAATCTTATTTCAACAGAGAAAACAACTTCAAAGATGTTGAACTCTAGAATTGGGAATTTAAAAAAGAAAGAGCATTAGTCTATAGTCTAGTGACACCTATCATTCTCTATGGTTGTGTAGTTTGGGAAAGTATCATATCTAATGAAACTTGGGGCATATTTGAGAAAAAAAAAAGTAGTTTATCATAACTAACTTTAAAATTGAACACATTCTACCTATAGATATATGAACACATCCTATCAAAACAACAATAAATCATTACGAAATATATAATGAGAAGATTTTAACAATTTGATAAACATGTTAGATATAATATTTGCATAGAGACATTGATGCCAAAGATTTACAAAATGAATTGCAAAAACACTTGTTTATTTTCTTCTCTTTTTCTTTTGTATTATAGAGTCTTTAAATAGTCTTCCTTTCAAATACAAATTAGTTGTAATCAATTACAGCTAAAATTAAAAATATATATACTTACAAATATTAAGGTATTAACTTTATTTTAGTTATTTAAGATTTTATATCTTATAAATAAATGTTTTCTAAAAAGAAGAATTTAAATGCAATATATGTTTGGTTGAAGTCCACAAATTTAACTATATATTAAAATATTATCATCAAACATTAAACAAACATAATGATCTAAATAATGAAGCATTTAGAAAATACAACTGTGCATACATACTCAAATTTTTTTCAACCATACAATGTAATTAATCAAATCAAATACCATATAAGAATTGAAATACCATAAGAAAATGATGTATATCACTAACCATAAAATTATCCATCATGAATCCACTCAATATGTAGAATATCCAATAACTAAGAAACTCATCTCATTTACTAAGAAAAGAAAAATAAAATTAACTTTTACACAAAGCCAAGTAACGTATTCATCTAATAGAAAAATGATTAAAAGCTTTAATAGTAGCTCTATTGATCCATCAAACTTCATTTGTTTGCAAATGTTTATGGCTAAAATTAATTGTTGATGACAACAATCAAATTTATGTTATTAGACTCAATTTGATGATTACCACTAAATAATACATAAATAAATGACTTGAAATAATTGAATAACGAATCAGAAATTTCAAATATATTACCACTAAATAATACATAAATAAATGACTTGAAATAATTGAATAACAAAACAGAAATTTCAAATATTCATGAAAAATAAAATGACATCGACTATGAAAATGACGTGATAAGGGACACCAAATCTCTAATAAATTTCATTTTCGAAATGTTTGTTCGAATTTGTAGGTATGGGGAGAAATTTCAGTCATAACAATGTCTTTAGATGCGTACCTTTCAAACTTAAATCCCTTCATCATATGAATTCTTAATAAGAAATTTCAATTTGCCATTTTCTACGTTGAAAAGTCATTCGACTCCATTTCCCCTGCAAATTGAGTTGAGGATGTGCGTTATATTCATGTATTTTGAACACGGCAGACTTGTGAAACTTGAATCCTTCTTCATCCAGATAAAATTTCAATTTACAAATTCTCCGTCGAAAAGTCATTCAACCCAGTCTCCCACTGCAAACTGAGTCGTAGTTTTAAACGCGTCTGACTACATAATAACAGTACGTAGACTATTCCTGAACACTTTCTGCTTATTTATAGGCCATCCTCCTCTTAATATCAATCACAGAAAGCCATCAATCCATTCCTCATCTCTAATATCAATAACATAAATCCATCATTCAGTTTCTCATCTCTAATTTGAGTTAAGGGAAGCCACCAGTTTGTAGATATAACTTTATTTAAGTTATCTGAGAAATGGAGGGTAGGGAAGACCAGCAGCAGAAGCCCATTGTTGGTGATCGTTGGAGAGATATACAGGGTGACAACTCCTGGGAAGGCCTGCTTCGCCCCTTCAATTCCACTCTCAAATCCGAGATACTCAGATACGGTGAATTTGCAAGTGTATGTTACACTGCAAAAAGCAATGCTCGAATACTTGCCAATAAGTCCCTGTTCGAGGAGTCGCATAAATTGAGGGGATGCGGCTACGAAATTAAAATTGAAGATTATATTTATGCCAATGTTCGCTCGTCGAGGTTCTACTTGGGGCACAAAAGCACGAAAAATGTTTGGATTGGCTTCATAGCCGTTTGCACCGACGAAAATGAAATAAGGAGACTTGGACGGCGTGATATAGTGGTTGCGTTTAGAGGGACCAACGAGGCAGGCGAATGGTTTCAAAATCTTAAAGACAAAGTAGTTCGTTGGCAAGACCTGCCAGGCACAAATTCAAACCCTGACGTCGGGATATCTAAGGGATTTCTAGGGTATTATAAAGACAAAGGCGACAACGGAAGTGAGAACAGCCCAAGGGAAATTATTGAGAGTAAGATTGCAGGGTTATTGGAAACGTATAAAGGGCAAAGGTTGAGCATAACAGTTACGGGACACAGCTTGGGAGGTGCCCTCGCAACAATGAGTGCATATCATATGAGACTGATGTGGCCTTCAATACCCGTCACAGTCTTCACCTTCGCTTCCCCGCGGGTGGGTAACCGAGCCTTCGCTGATCATATGAATGAGATTGGAGTTAAAGTGCTGCGTGTGGAAGTGAAGGGCGATTCGGTTACAAAGCTGCCTGGTCTTATTTTGAATGAGAATGCACCGAAACCACTGACACGCCTTCAGGGACAAAAATTTCTTGGACAGTGGGCATACTGGCATGTGGGTAGAAAGATTCGTCTGGGTAAAAACTTGAGCTGGAGGACTAAACGTTTTCACCGCCACGATATAGAAACTTATCTCGACTTACTCAAGAAGTTCTAGCAACTAGACACCATATAATAAAGCAGTACTTTTCAGGAGGTTGCTTCCTCGAAGAGATCTAATATTCTAATTTACTCATATTTTGTAAGGATTTTAAAATATATGTTTTTTATTGCTGAGGCTGTGCGGCCCCGAAAGGTGGGTGTGGGCTCTGATGAGTGCTTGTGCTGATCCGTGATTTCTCTGGGGCAGGAAGTCTTAGACTGTATTGATTTCTCCAGATTTCGTCGCTTGTGGCCTTCTCTTTAGGATTTGTACCTTTCGATCACGAAGTATTGGACACCTTCAAATTTGTCTCATTAATTCTTGTGTAAATCTTATTTGCAATGTCTTAATCATGTGGAACATCACATCCAAAATTCAATTAAACTTTTATAATCAAATAAAAATTATAAAAAATTTAAATTATACCTAAAGTCGATGAAATTTAGTTGGAATTTTAATATAACAAAACATTTCAAAGCTAAAAATTATATTTTTGAATGAAATAATGAAGGAGCATTTGGGTCCACACACAACCCTGGTCACACAAAAAAAATTGTTTCAAAATTCAATAAGATTTCTTGAAATTCCATCTAACTAGTAGAAATTTTATTTCATCTTAGATTTGATACACAAGTTGGTTTTCAACTTCTCTAGCCGATGGGTAGAACATAGAGTTTGGTGTAGTCACAAATATTGGCTTCTTTTGAAATTGTCATTTAATGTATTTTTACGCACTAATCCGATTGGACTTCAAAGTGCCACGGTGTAAGAGCCCTAAATTCATTTCTTGGACATTATGATTTTTAATCAAATGTTTTAAGGAATGTAAAGAGATTTTAAAAAGATCAAATCGGTTGATGCGGTGGAGGGGCAATGCCTCATCTTCCACTTTTTTCAAACTCTTACTTTTAACACAGATTAACAGTACCAAGGGTGGAGAGGCCGCGAAAGGAAGAGGAAAGCATGCAGACACCTCCTTAACTCACGCCATGGTGCACTCCATGGACATCAGGAAAAAATGGGTGGAATGGAGATGATAGGGGAGAAGTCCCAGTTACCTCTACCCATTGAATTACCGTCACCTCCATGCTCACTTAACCCCCCAAAAAAAAATTCACTTTGATCCATTAAAAAACATCCTTATAGTCATATCTCTCACATCCTTCTTTAGGTTGTATTTTTCAGATTTTACACTTGAGTGTGAACCCCTTTCTTGTCTCAACCATCTCCAAGGATTCCTTATAGTCATATCTCTCACATCCTTCATTAGGTTGAGATCTCTAAGGTATTCTTGAATGTGAATATTGTAAAATTGGATCCCTCTCCTTGTATCCATTTTGTGGACAAGGAAGTGAAGCATCCATTTCCAGTGTCCATAGATCCATAGAACTTCTTCCGAGCTTCCTTTTTTATTTACTCTTTCTCTTCCTCTACCACATCCTCTAGTTGTAGAGGACTACCCTAGAGATTTATTTGATTTAAAAGAAGGGGTTGTAGATTTTTCTTCAATTCTTATAGTAGAATGAAATTATTGCACTAGGTTCTTTGTAGAATGTTACATATGCTCCTCATGAGATTGCCAAGAACCTGTCAACTTTGCAACTTTGAATGTGGTTAGATCTTTACTTTCCTCAATGTTATCACCACTGGATCAAATTTTGGAGGAAGGGATCTCAAAATATTCTTTATAATTTTTTTCTCTATGACATTTTCCCCTTGAGTTTTGAGATGGCTCGAATACTTTGGTTCCTAGTAATAAACTCTTGAATAGAATCAATTTATTTCATCCTTAAATTTTCAAATCTCTTTGAAAAGTTTGAAGTCTTACCAATCTTCATTTTTTAGATCTTTAGTGTGTAGTTTGTAGAGCCTCTCATGCATCCTTTAACTTTTTCATACTAGCTACATAGAAAAAAATTGACATATTTAATGCATATCTTGAATGATGAATGTAGCTCAATTATCCTTCTTCATGTCTTCATTCAACTAATTTCATTGATTTTTTGTTAAGGAAGTTTGATCTTCAAGTTCATCAAATCCTGCTTCTAATAAATGCTAGATATCTTGGCATAATAGTAGGGTTGTTCATCTTTATACTCTAGTATTTGTAGTTGTCTCTGATAAACAGTTAAAGTCATAATGGAAAATCATCATCATTTTCCATTCGACTATTTCTTGGAGTGAAATTTTACCCTATTTCCTACAACAACAAAAAATTATTCCTATAACTTACTTTGATACCAATTGAACAATAAAACATATAAAATAGCTCTCATACTATACTGAGAATATAAAATTGAAAAAATCACCACACTTCGAAAATAAGAACCAGTGAACAATGGATCTTCTCTAAAAATAAGCAAACAACAAAGCTGGAATAGTTTTCTATATTATTCATCTGTGTGTAAAATTTTGCAACATACATGTAAAAAACAAATTAAAAAATGAAATACTCATGCAAGTTGGTTGCATGCAAGCAACAAATTAAATATAGTTTTAACTACATTATACCTAAAAAGCAAACTAGAGAAAGGTATGGTGAGCATGCGAAATAATCATGTAATGATCATCCTAAAAAACCTCTGAAAAAGGTTGAATTTATCGCCAAAAAAATACTACATAGGCAACTACAGTTTATTATGCAATTAAAAAAAAGAAAATTATAAACTATTCATTGCACATGCATTGACCATGCATCATGCATGTCTTCAAAAATTAGCAGCCAAATCCAGTGTTAGGAGAAAACCCAAGATATATGGGTGGTTGGAATGTTGCAAACACAATCACCACAAAGACCCTTAGAAGTTTACTAATCAACCAATCTAGCTTTACATAGGATGATCAACTAACATAATACATAACAAATCATACAACCTATAATAAAGCTAGCATCAACTAAGATTGGCAGGGCACTTGCTATAGTAAATGTAATATCTTTCTTCAAAAGTGTATGACAAGAACACTCCATAATGCCATTCCAAATATCACATGCACTCCCCAAAGCTAAGAGTTGATGAGGAACAAATATTCTTGGCAAACGTTGGATTGTGCAAACATAGCATTTCAAGATTGTATAGTATCTCATGTTAGACAACACAACACCACAGTAGATTAATTCCAAAACATTTAAGGTGATTAGAAATTCAAGTTATATGTGTCTTCAATATTTGAAGAGTTTTCATATTTATCTAATGTGCTAACAACACAAACACCATAGTAGAAGATGTCAGGTGAGTCTTTAACCTTGAGTAGAAAGAATACGTAAATGTTCTCCCATATTGAATACCCAAGTATAAATATTTAAAAATAATAAATTTGAAACTTCAGTCAATCATATATCTTCCACTGCCCATCCCTGCTAAGAGCCCTCAAATATTTGTACCTTTGATAAGTCGTGATGCAATATATGCAATTTTTCTTCAAATACAAAACTAGATCAGGCATAATTATGAGTATGTTATAGTGCAGCTATGGGTTCCCAAATGTATTTTTTGGTTAACACTATACATTGACTCATCAACATGTGCAAGCAATTTCTAATGGCCATAGGAAGAAGGTAAGAAATGCAAGTGCTTTAGGAAATTAAAAAAATGAACTTTGAATAAAGATTCCTAACACCTTTTCCTCTGTATATAATGTGATCATATTATTAGCACATGACATGCTTCAAGAAAACATGTACAATATTAGGTTCTAGAATATTTCATCCTTGACTACTTCAATGTCTTTCTAACTTGATAATGTAATGGCCAAAATAAATATGGAAAATCATATGCTTCATAATGATTATTTCAATATGCGTATCACACACACTCCTCATAGAGACAAAAAATAGCATAAGCAATGGTAGTATACAAAAATATAATCATTAATAATGTATTTAGTAAGCTCTTTTTTGAAAAAAACTGTAGTAATTTTTTATAATAAATGTACCTTTTGAAGATCATGATAATATGTAATGTTAAAAAAATTCAAATTTTTTCAATGTCAATTTTTTTCAAAATTCTTTACAAAAATAGCCCATAACAATAGCCAATTGTAACCTCTTATGCTTCAGTCACTATCATGTGCTCTCCTTATATTTCCAGTATTGGTTCATTTTTATTATGATTTTCATACTGCAAGTGATGTTTGAATTGTGTTGGTGATTAAATTTACATTGTGTGAAACATTTTTGAGGTGTGATATAAAAGCTAAAAGGTTAGATACACTTTGTTGATTAACTAATGGAGAACATCTTCTTCATTTATAGATAAAAAAATTAGAGCCATATTGTATTGTAAAACAAAGAAAATGTTGCACCACTTTTTCCTTCCTTACCTCTCGTAGTTACTTTTCCATATCTAGGAATGTAATGAATTTTATTAAGAAAATTTAACTATTATCTAAAGTTGGATCACATAAAAATTCTTTTATTTTCATAAAAAAAAATTCATTAACTGACATTTGATAAAAATTATCTCCTTCTGACCCATGGGAAGAATAACATTTGAGTTATCAAAGAAAAAATACAATGTATATATATTTCAGCCATGGTTTTCTTTATGCTAGTCAATCCATTAATTTAAGTTGAAATAAGGGAAAAGTGGTGCCACTACATTTTTTTTGAAATGGGGTACCATAATTTTACCTAAAAGGTAGAGCCATAATTTTATTGTAAGACAAATAAGATGATGTGACATTTTTTTCTTCTTTACCTTGGGTAGTTCCCTTCACATCCAAACATCAATTAAATTTTATAAAGAGGTAGGGCCAAATAAAAATCTTTTTTTCTTCTTATATTCATTTTTTGTTAATTGAACTTCGAAAGAAAAATATTATAATTAAACATTCAAAAGTTCTATTAAAAAATAATATATGTATGTATGTATGTATGTATGTATATGTATATGTATATGTATGTATATGTATATGTATATATATATATATATATGTATATGTATATATATATATATATATATATATATATATATATATATATATATATATATATATATATATATATATATATATATATATATATGTCTATATATATATATATATGTATATATATATATATATTATATATATATATACACACAGAGAGAGAGAGAGATAGAGACTTTTATTTAATTAAAAAATGAGCTACAATTTTATTATTGAAAAATTGGAAAGTTTATTTCAATTGAGAAAACAACTCCAAAGATGTTGAACTCTAGAATTGGGAATTTAAAAAAGCAAGAGCATTAGTCTATAGTCTAGTGACACCAATCATTCTCTATAGTTGCACAGTGTGCGAAAGTATCATATCTCAAAAAACTTGGGATGTATTTGAGCAAAGAAAAAGTAGTTTATCATAACTAACTTTAAAATTGAACACATCCTACCTATAGATATATGAAAACATCGTATCAAAACAACAATGAATCATTAAATTTCTTAATAATTTGATAAGCATGTTAGATATAATATTTGCATAGAGACAACAATGTCAAATATTTAAAAAATGAGTTGCAAAAACACTTGTATATTTTCTTGTCTTTTACTTTTGTATCATAAAATCTCTAAATAGTGTTCCCTTCAAATACAAATTAGTTGTAATAAATTACAGTTAAAATTAAATATATATATACTTCAAAATATTAAGGTATTAACTTTATTTTAGTTATTTAAGATTTTATATCTTATAAATAAATATTTTCTAAAAAAGAAAAATTTAAATGGAATATATGTTTGGTTGAAGTCCACAAATTTAACTTTATATTAAAATATTATCATCAAACATTAAACAATCATAACAATGCAAATGATGAAGCACTTAGAAAATACCACTATGTACACAACCATAAAATATAATTAATCAAATCAAATACCATATAAGAATTGAAATATCATTAGAAAATAATGTATATCACTAACCATAAAATTATCCATCATGAATCCACTCAATATGTAAAATATCCAATAACTAAGAAACACATTTCATTTATTGAGAAAAGAAAAATAAAATTAACTTTTACACAGAAGCAAATAGCGTATTCATCTACAAGCAAAATGATTCAAAGCTTTAATAGTACCTCTATCGATCCATCAAACTTCATTCATTTGTAAATGTTTATGACTAAAATTAATTGTTGATGACAACAATCAATTTTTTTTGTTATTAGACTCAATTTGATTACTACCACAAAATAATACATAAATAAATAACTTGAAAATTAATAACAAATCAAAATTTCAAATATTCATGAAAAATAAAATGAGATCGACTATGAAAATGATGTGATAAGGGACACTAAACCTCTAATAAATTTAATTTTCGAGTAAAGAATATAACTTGTTTGTTCGAATTTGTAACTATGGGGAGAAATTTCAGTCTAAACAATGTACTTAGATGCGTACTTTTCAAACTTAAACCCTTCATCGTATGAATTCTTAATAAGAAATTTCAATTTACAATTTTCTACGTTGAAAAGTCATTCGACCCGATTCCCCCCTGCAAACTGACTTGTGGTTGTGCGATATATTCATGTATTTTAAACACGGCAAACTTGTGAAACTTGAATCCTTCTTCATCCAGAACAAATTTCAATTTACAAATTCTCCGTCGAAAAGTCATTCAACCCAGTTTCCCACTGCAAACTGACTTGCGGTTGTGCGTTATATTCATGTATTTTGAACACGGAAGATTTGTGAAACTTGAATCCTTCTTCATCCAGAATAAATTTCAATTTACAAATTCTCCGTCGAAAAGTCATTTAACCGAGTTTCCCACTGCAAACTGGGTCGTAGTTTTAAACGTGTCTGACTACATAATAACAGTCCGTAGACTATTCCTGAACACTGCTTATATATATTCATCATTCTGTTTCTCATCTCTAATATCAATAACATATATTCATCATTCTGTTTCTCATCTCTAATTTCAGTAAAGGGAAGCCACCAGTTTATAGATATAACTTTATCTTATCTGAAAAATGGAGGGTAGAGAATAGCAGCAGCAGAAGCCCGTTGTTGGTGATCGTTGGGGAGATATCCAGGGTGACAACTCCTGGGAAGGCCTGGTTGACCCCTTCGATTCCACTCTCAAATCTGAGATACTCAGATATGGTGAATTTGCAAGTGTATGTGACACTGCAGAAAACAGTGCTCGAATACTTACCAATAAGTCCCTGTTCGAGGAATCGCATAATTTGCGGGGATGCGGCTACGAAATTAAGGATTATATTTATGCCAATGTTCGCTCGTCGAGGTTCTACTGTGGGTACAAAATCAAGAAAACTGTTTGGATTGGTTTCATAGCCGTTTGCACTGACAAAACTGAAATAAGGAGACTCGGACGGCGTGATATAGTGGTTGCGTTAAGAGGGACCAGCGAGGCAGGCGAATGGATTCAAAATCTTAAAGACAAATTAGTTCCTTGGGAAGACAAAGTAGTTCCTGGAACAAATTCAAACCCCAGCGTCGGGATATGTAAGGGATTTCTGGCGGATTATAAAGACAAAGGCGAGAACGAAAGTGACTACAGCCGAAGGGAAATTATTGAGAGTAAGATTGCAGGGTTATTGGAAACGTATGAAGGACAAAGGTTGAGCATAACAGTTACGGGACACAGCTTGGGAGGTGCCCTCGCAACAATGAGTGCATATCATATGAGACTGATGTGGCCTTCAATACCCGTCACAGTCTTCACCTTCGCTTCCCCGCGGGTGGGTAACCGAGCCTTCGCTGATCATATGAATGGGATTGGAGTTAAAGTGCTGCGTGTGGAAGTGAAGGGCGATTTGGTTCCTAAGGCGCCTGGACTTATTTTGAATGAGAATGCACCCAAACCAGTGGCAGTACTCCTTGAGAGACAAACATTTCTGGGACAGTGGGCATACTGTCATGTGGGTATAAAGTTTCGTCTGGGTAAAAACTTGAGCTGGAGGGCTAAACGTTTTCACCGCCACAATATAGAAACTTATCTCGACTTACTCAAGAACTTCTAGCAACTAGACACCATATAATAAAGCAGTACTTTTGAGGAGGTTGCTTCCTCGAAGAGATCTAATATTCTATTTTACTCATATTCTATTTTAATCATGTGGAACATCACATCCTAAATTCCATTAAACTTTTAGGGCACGTCCCCATGCAGCTGCTTAGCTTATTTTGACTATTAGTCACTGCTCAAATTTTTTAGGAATAATTTGTGGGGCTGGTGGCCCCATGAATTTTAATTTACTGCTTATTTTTAAGCAGTCATCTAAAAAATTTGTAATTATTATTTATTTGCATGTATGAATGAAAAATTGGAGAGAAATAAAAAAGAGGGAAAGAAATTTATGGAGCCACCTCACAACTTTTTAATATGCAGCCACTGCTTATTTCCAGCCTCCATTTTTTTTCCATGGCGTATTTCCAATTCTTAAACAATAGCTGCTCCACTAAAATAGGTAAGATTCTAAATTATCCTTTTCTCATAGTTTTAAATTTGCATGGGAACACTCCTGCTGCTTAAATATAAGCAAAAAATGCACTTAAGCAGTTGCATGGGGACAGGAGGTTATAATTAAATAAAAATTTAAAAAACTTAAATTATATCCTCAGTCAATGAAATTTAGTTGGAATTTTAATATAACAAAACATTTCAAAGTTAAAAATTATATTTTTGAAAGAATTAATAAAAGATTTTGGAAAAAAGTAAACACATTGAAATGAAAATTAGTTTTTAGTAATTAATTATATTAGGATATACAACTTTGTTTATATAAATATAAACATGACACATAATAGTAATATTAAATATATAAGATACATTTAAAAATTGAAATATTAAAAAAAAAATCATAAATACTCTTATTATGTAGCAAAAAAAACATAAAAAATTGTCAAAAAAAAAAATCATACTAGATGAAAACTAAATTATACACCCTTGTTTCTATATAGCTATAAACATGACACATAAAAAATACTAGTAAAATGATAAGATGTATTTAAAAAAGAAAAGTAATGTATAGCATATTATTTCTAGAATTTTTTATAATAAGGTTTAGGGTAAGTGCAAAAAGATGGGGGGCCAAAAAGGGTGCTTAAGTGGTCACTTTTTTCTTGAAATCAGGAAATACTGAATGTTGGATGTGAAATTGATGATAGTTAGACTCAAAATTTTGAGATGCAACAAAAACAAGGATCGTAGTGCTCCGAGTCTACTTTCTAAACTACTAATTTATTTTGAAAATGGTTGAGATTAAGGGATTCAAAAGATATACCCATAGAAATTGGTGTTGTTTTTATCAAAAAAATATAACATAGCAACTTTTATGGGAACGTAGCACAGTGAAATATTTTTAAGTATTTTTAAAATCATTTGGGTGAGAAATTAGCTAACAATATGTAGTTGATGCATGATTTTGTTGATATATTTTTTAATGAATATTTGATTTTTTTAGTAATTTTCAAAGTGAACTTCTTAAAAAATAGAATTTTGGTCGTGCTACCCCTAGAAATTTTTCAAATTAATTGATTTTTTTTCTAAATTTGTAGAATGGAGTCTAGTTTCTAAAAAAGTAATTTATTTAAAATTTTGATGAATGGTTAATTTATAACGAAAAAAGCACCAAATACTATTTTTTGCCAGAAAAAAGACACACAAACACAAGAAATTATAGATCAAAGGCTTAACATTGTAAAAAAGTGAAAAAAATTACATCGTTGGATAGCTAAGAGAGAGCCTACTATTACCCAGGTGTTTGATTTGTCCGACATTTGAACACGTGCAATCTTGAAGGTGAGCACAAACCCGATTATGTGAAATATTGTAGAATTTTAAAAACACACATATTTGGTCATCAGGAAGGCCCTCTAAGCCTTTGGGTTGGTATTCCAAAGAAAATACTAAGCCTAAGGCTTGGGGATTCCCAAAGCAAGATATAACATGAGCGCGTTATACCGCGCTCGTATTATATCTTAGTTTTAACATTGTTTGTTGTGTTTGTGTGAGACATGTCTAGCAAGACATAATGTGAGAGTGTTATAATGCGCTTGCGTTAGGTCTTGCTTTATGTTAAATGCTAATCTATTGAATGTATATTTGTATATTTGTATGTACATGTATGCTTGTATGTCACGTATGTATGTATGTATGTATGTATCAATGCATGTATGTATGTATTTAGGAATTTATGTACATATGTACATGTATGCTTGTATGCATGTAGGATTGTATGTACATATGTATTATGCTTGTATGTATTTAAGTATGTATGTATCTATGTATGTCTTTAGAGGGAGGGAGAAGTTTATGAGAGAGAGAGAGAGAGAGAGTTGTTTAGGTAGGATGCGAGGGAGAGAGGGAGAGAGAGACCTAAGAGAGAGAGGGGTAGTGAGATGATGTATGAGAGGTAAATTAATTAAATTTATCTCATATAAATTCACAAATTTCTCTCACAAACCCTTCAATTAAGTTCAACTCCAAAAGGCTTGCAATTCTCTATAACTTGCATAACTGAGTTGCAATTTGCAATCAACCAAACTTCTCATTCAAAATACTAGAAAATCACATCAACATTACATTCAACCTCTTGGGTTGGGGTTGTTACATGCCCATTAAAATGCACACCAAAAAGCAGAATATGAAAAGAAATTTCACACACAAAAATCTAAGGTTGCAGTGCAACCTTCACACCTACAATTCACACAAAGCAATTACAACAACCTCTAAAGGTTGTAGGATTTTCACAAGCCCATGAAATGCAATAAATCTGAAATGAAAAAAAAAATGATTTCCTTTAGCAATCCAAGGTTGTGTCACAACCTTTCTCCTACAAACAAACCAATCTCACAACAACCCAGCTACACACTTCATCTCTGCAACTTCAAGAAACTTCAACACATCTGCACACCACCAAAATTATGTAATAACACCTTCTATAACAAACCTCTAATATGCTACACCTAGGTATTCTCTTTCTAGAAAGAATTCATTACAAAGAATGAAATTTCCTTTTGTCAAATTCTTTGATCATTTTACTTGAATTTGCATCAAAATTGGGATGAATTCTCATTAATTTTTAGACAAATCATCCCAATTTTACACCATCCTAGAAAATTTGATAATTTACAATTCAAATAAAAAAACATTAATTAAAAAAAAACATCCCTCACTCCCCAAGATGATTCTAGTGCTTTTATTGATATTCTGCTTTCACCAATGAAAGCAAATCTTGATTTTTCCACTCCTAGGGCCCACCTCTGGGTTCCTATTTTTTAGGACACTGGAATGAAGTTTTAAATAAAAAATTCAAAACAAATAACTCCCAGAAAAGCCACACCTTTGTTTTGCTTTTCTTGCTTTTTTTTTGGCTTTTTCAATTATTCACCATTATCTCCAAATTCAAATTGGGTCAAATTTTAAAAGAAATTTTGAAATTGTATTTACAAACAATTTCATTGCATTTCCACACACACAAAATTCTAATTTCATAAATAATATGAAATTCCACACCAAAAATGAAATAAAACCAACTCGAACCTCCTTTTTGATGATGCAAGATTGTGCAAGGCCATGGATGCTCCTGCATCAGACACCCATGGTAATTGAAAGTGATCATATCACTTCTCCAATGGATATCCAAGACGAGTAATCTCAGCCTCAGATAACCATGTTGCATCCTCCATTGGTCTCCCAAACCACTTCACAAGATACTCCCAGTACTGCTTCTTCCTAGTGCTCCTTTTTACTCTTCTATCAAGAATTGACTCTATCTTTTCTTGATCAAATTTTGGTAAGACTTCTTGTTGTTGTCCCTTTGCTACATCTTCACCATTTTCACTCTCATAGAACATGGTTAGATCAGCAACATTAAAAATTGGAGAAATATTAAGCTCACTAGGTAATTGAACTTCATAGGCATTACCGGAGTCATGTCTTTTCAACACCTTGCACTGTCCAACCTTCTTCATTTTCAGCTTGTTGTAAGTGCCAACTGGAAATCTCTCCTTCCTCAAGTGCACCATCACATCATCCCCAATCTGAAACTCCTTATGCCTCCTCTTCTTATCAGCACTTTCCTTGTATGAAATGTTCATTTTGCTGATATGTTTTCTCACCTCTTCGTGCAAGCCCTTCATGTGTTCTACAAAGTCCTATATATCTACACTCTTCTTCACACTTTTTTCAATATTATTTAAATCTGAAACACCTATGGGGCTGCTACCATAAACAATCTGAAAAGGATATTTACCTGTGCGTCTATTGACTGAGTTGTAGGAAAACTTCGCTTCAGGTATGACCAAATCCCATGCCTTCGGTTTGTCTCCAACTAAACACCTTAGCAAATTTCTCACTCCTATTCACCACCTTTGTTTGACCATCTGTTTGAGGGTGGTAAACTGAGCAAAAATTCAAATCATTATTGATATTCTTCCACAAAATCCTCCAAAAGTAGCCCACAAACTTTGTATTCCTGTCAGAAATAATGCTCCTTGAAAGTCCATGAAGTCTCACAACCTCCTTGAAAAATAAATCTGCAACATTCACCGCATCATTAGTTTTATGACAAGGAATAAAATGTGTCATTTTAGAAAACCTATCAACCACAACAAAGATGGAATCATACCCTCTTTGTGTCCTTGGAAAAATAAGCACAAAATCCATACTTATGTCCTCCCATGGTCTCTCCGGAATAGGTAGTGGCTGATATAAACCTGTATTTTGACTCACTCCTTTGGCCACTTGACAAACCCACAATTTTGCACATACTTTCTCAACTCTTGCTGCATTCGAGGTCAATAATACTTCTCACCTACAAGTGCCAATGTCTTATCCATGCCAAAATTCCATGCAAGTCCACCACTATGTTTCTCTTTGATTAGATTCAATCTCATTGAACTTCTTGGAATACATAATTGATTACCTCTGAATAGCATGCCATCTTGAATGAGATAGTCTAACCACTTTGTCCTATCTGCTGAAATAGGACTTTTACAAATTCTCAATGCCTCTCCAAAATTAAGATCTTCTTCATACAAATCTTTCAAATCTTCAAACCCAACCATCTCAACCTACATCTCAATCAACAAGTCTTTCCTTCTACTCAAAGCATCTACAACCTAGTTAGATTTCCAACTTCTATGCTTCAAAATAAAAGTATAAGATTGCAAGAACTCAACCCATTTCATGTGTCTTTGACTAAGCTTACCTTGGCTACCCAAATATTGTAATGCTTGGTGATCGGTATATAAAACAAAATCCTTAGCCAACAAATAGTGTCTCCACTTTTTCAAATATTGTACAATAGCATAAAATTCTTGATCATAAACTAAATACTTATTTTTAGCATCATTTAACTTCTCACTAAAGTAAGCAATGGGTTTACCTTGGCTCAAAATAGCTCCAATAGCACTACCACTTGCATCACAATCAACTTGGAATACCTTGTTGAAATACGGAAGTGCTAAAACCGGTTGCTCAGTGATTTTTTCCTTCAACACATTAAAACTCTTCGCTGCCCCCGAAGTCCATCTGAAATCTTTCTTATCTCCTCTCATGGTTTCAGTTGGTGGGGAACATATGCTACTAAATCCTCTTATGAACTTTCTTCATAAACTAGCTAAACCATGAAATGATCTCACCTTTGTCACTGTTTTTGGTCTAGGCCACTCCAAGATTGCTTTCACCTTCTCTGGGTCCATCTCGATACCCTCACTTGACACCACAAAACCCAAGTATACTAATTCCTTCTTCACAAAGCTGCACTTTTTAAGATTGATCAGCAATTTCTCTTCTCTAAGCTTCTCAAAAACACATCTAATATGCATCAAATATTCCTCAAGTGTTTTACTGAAAATAAGAATGTCATCTAAATAAATAATCACAAACCTCCCAAGAAACTCCTTCAAAACCTCATTCATAAGTCTCATAAACATACTGGGTGCATTGGTTAGCCCAAATGGCATGACCAACCACTCATACAAACCTTCTTTTGTCTTGAATGTCGTCTTCCATTCATCTCCCTCATGTATTCTTATCTGGTGATACCCAATCTTCAAGTCAATTTTGGTGAAGTACTCTACTCCACTCAAGCAATCCATGATATCATTAATCTGAGGTAATGGAAATCTGTACTTGATGATAATCTTGTTTATTTCCCTTGAATTCGTGCACATCCTCCATTCTCCTCCTCTCTTTGGTGACAAAACAACAGGCACTACACATGGGCTTAAACTCTCTCTTATCAAACCTTTCTTTAACAAATCAACAACTTGTCTATTTACCTCTCGAAAGTGAAATAGTGGCTTTCTTACAATTTGGAGGAAGGAAAACTGAGAAAAACAACCTCATGGAAAAA
>VDFB02042022.1:0-45854 GCA_007258455.2 Sequoia sempervirens
ATCTAGGATTAATGTTGTTTGCCTCCATAGACTCCAAAGACCGTTGATGACCATAGCATTCAATCACCTTCACAAGTCATCTTAAGACGATTGTATGTGATGCAAATTGAGTTTCAACAACCTAACATGGTGTAAGAAAATACAAATTAAAATATTAAAAGGTAGATGACATGTCACATATCAAGTTTCAACAATTAAAAATTAAAAATTTAAAAAAAGATTAAAAACTAAAATTTAAATTACCTTCAATAATTCCAAGTTGGAGGTGGTCTTGAAGATGCCTTATGACATATGATGATTAGTCACAAACATTTGAATCTCCTCAACTTTCGTCTAGATTTCTTTGACCCACTTAATCTCTGTGTCAATCTGTTGCAATATCAAATTGAGTGAGTGGACAGCACATGGTGTTGAAAAAATGTAACCATCTTTACCCACCACTATAGAAATAGCTGGCTTACAATTTTTAGTGTTGTCTGTTATGACTTGGACAATTTTTTCGGGGCCCAATTTCAATGGATTCTATGAGAATATTGGCAATGAAAGTTGCTTCTCTCACTTGCCCTTGACAATCCATTGCCTTCAAAACATTGCCCCTTGAGGGGACATTGCAATGACATTGATTAGTGGGCTATTTTTGGAATCTTTCCATCCATTAAAAATGATGGACACACCTCTTTTGGCTCATGTATCCTTGATTGATCTCAATGATGCCTCCATTGAAGCTTTCTCCTTCACCAATAAGGTGGTTCACTCCTTTCCATACCTAGGACTAACATAATCATAAGGTGCATTGACAATGGCCATCACCATATCTTGCCAATATGGCAATTTAATGAGGTTGAAAGGAAGCCGATTGCCATTAATGCAATAAGCAATGCTTTCATTTACAACCTCCTTCGCTTCATTTTGGAAGGTCTTTTCTAATGTGCCTTTTTATGCGAAGCATTCTCTTTTTGGGAAGATGGTGGCAATGCCACGGGAGGATTTGGGCCAATCAGGAGTGGGGAGTGGGCCAACCAACAAATATATAGTTGATAGTTGTATTACATGTATAATGCAAATACAGATATCATTCATTCTCAACCTCTATTCCAACTATATGGTGGGGTGGGTCTCGTAATAACTCTATCTGTTTCGTTGTTCGTTGCCAACCAACTGGACCTATCCATGAATGGAAGAAGGGTGCTTTAGATCGGGAAATGATTGATGGGCACCCATACCCATCATATTCGGGGAGTCAAGGATTTGCTATGATATGGAGCTTTCTAGATGCTGGTATCTGTTTGTGATTAGGGGGTTTTTGCAAGCTCTTCTTGGCAAGAGGGTGTACTCTTTTCTTTGATTTACTGCTTACCATGACAGCGTCCTCTTGTTCTTTAATATACACCATTATTTGTTGCTTTGGCAACCCTTATTGGAGCTCTTATACTTAGTTCCACATTGGCTACAATGCCAATGATAACCCTCACTGCTAGGAAGTTGTTCAATCATTGTTGTATGTTGCCGAAGTATTGACGTTGCATCAAATTTAAATAAACTCACTGCATTTGGGGCAACTGAACTAGAACTATTAGCCATTTTGTATGAACCTAAAACAATTTTTTTTTTTCAAATTAACAACCCTAAACTTTAAGAATAGACATTAGAACCCTATATTATGCATAAAGTTCAAAGAAAAATTCAAAACATCAAAAAAAGATATGAAACTTATAAAAAAATGAAAGATTCACTCACTTTTGATGATGAAATCTTCTTTGTGCAGCTGTTTCTTCCTTGTTGGTGTATGTTTAACTCTTCTATAGCCCTTTGAAAATAAATCAAGCAACCTTGAAAACCCAACAATGGTAGCTTGGAGGAAAAAATATAGTTTTGGTCTTTCATGTTTGTGAAATGAGTTCAGAAAAGTGTTATACCCTCAATGTAGGGCAAATTTGTGTTTTTGTGGTGTTTTTTTGTTTTAAAAATTGCTTTTTTTTTGTTTTATGGGCCTAGGGGCCACAGGTCCCCTTGGGTTTGCCCAGGGTACCACTTGGGCAGCTCAGGTCTCTCGTGGGTCCTTCATGCCCGGGGTTCCCAGGTGGTACCTAGGGACAAACTGGACCTGGACCCCATACTCGGACTGGGGGGCGGGGCGGAGGAACCCAATAACATAGCTTTGGACCAATCCATAGATGGGCGCATGGTCACAATTTTTACAGAACAGGGTGATGGTGCCACTGCTGCAGGGCAGCATGGAATGAGGAGATGGACTGTGAGTGATGGAGTACAGTGAACAATCAATGAACAGAAGAAAACCTAAAATTTTTTGCTGTTGCCAGTATGGACAAATTTAATGGGTGATTTAAATCGATTTTTTAAGATTGAAATTAAATTTGCCAAAATTTGAATTTCTTCCTTGATGTTTGGCAAGCTCTGGTGACTTAGTGTAAATGTACAATGGTACCTGAAAGTGATAAAACTATCTGTGAGTAAGAAATACCTTGATATGCTTGAACTTTATTGGGCACTGTTTTTAGATACTTAAATTTAATAGTTTGGATTTGGAAGCTGTAAGAGCTTTAGCTATAAATTATTATGAGATTAGATTTGGGCAAATGACCTGCAACAGATTAAGGTTTTCTCTTCAGAGTGTTACTTTCTAAAATCTTCTGGTTGTTTAACATATGCCATTCAGCTGAAGTCAATTTCAAAGATGGAAACTTCTTTAACATGGTCTAGCATCCATAACTTAGGGCTGAAAAGGTCTGGAAAGGGTATTTTGTAAAGGTTATCAGGTTTGAAAATCAGTACCATGATTAACTTACATTCAACTTGAATGCTAGTACATTTGTGGGTGAAACATAAAAGATTTTTTTATAAGTTCTAAATGCAGAATTCTAACCCTCAAATTAGTGTAAAATAAGAGAAAATAACATGACATGCTTTACTTGTGGCATTTACAACTCTGATTAACTAATGAATAAAAGCAACAAGACTTGGGAAGATCATTTTGCAGAACTTGAGAAAAGAGATATATCCTTGGCCGTCACTAATTCGAGAATCAAAAAATTCTCTCTGCTTTGATAAAAAAATTCAAATGCCTAGAAGCTTGCAATTTATTTACAAAAACTGCATAACCCAGGCTGACAACATTGATTGACGTAATCATATTCGCTGTAATTTTAATTTTTAGATTTATAAATGCAAGTTTATCATTGTGCTATGCATTCTATCTAGTATCCTCCACTAGTCACACCAATCCACCTGCCCTCTGCTGTTTTTTCCCCTATTCTGCATTGTTCCATCTTCTAATTCAATGAATACTATGTTCTCCCTATCCTTGTGTTGTTATATCTCTCTTTCATTTGTCTATTTGGTGAGCCAAATACTGCTTTTTATAGAAACACACTCACTGTCAGCTATTGGTTCAAAGTTACCCTCTAAAACACCAATGCCAAGTGCATTGTAGCTCCCGTCCTCACTATTGGTTAATTTGATGTTTTCATTTGATTCCTTGTGATCCTCATACTGCTTCTTTTTTGCTTTACAGGCTCATTACTGAGGTGATAGTTCAAATCTAAAATGAAAATTTTGCTTTACAGGCTCATTACTGAGGTGATAGTTCAAATCTAAAATGAAAATTAAGAATATAAAATTTAAATGTTACTCTTAGCCATCTTAAAAAACAGCCAGAACACAGGAGATCGATTCTGAGAGAAAATAACAATCTTTCATCATTATATGATAAATGGAGTAGAATTTAAAAGTTTATACTTTTAAACAGTCCTGCTCCTGAAAAGTTTTGAAACTACCTTTAATTATGTGATTCAATTAATCATATCATGTTGTTATGTTCTTATCAAGATTCATAAACTATTTAAAATTTAATGAATGTTATGATTTGCTCATTGAAATGTCCTCAGTTTTCAATGCTAAAAGAAAGAATACGTAGAAACAATAAAAAAACAAAGAGAGCCACAAAAAAAACTTGAGCAAGATTTATCCAATGTTTAATTTTTGTGGGTCAGTTCTCAATGCTAAAAGAAAGAATATGTAGAAACAATAAAAAACAAAGAGAGCCACAAAAAAACTTGAGCAAGATTTATCCAATGTTTAATTTTTGTGGGATTTTGACCTGTTTATATTTATGTCGTCTACAGGATGACTATTTTCATGAGTAGTTATTACTTTAATGACCTTTAATTCTTGTATATTTATCTAGTTTTGCTTATTTTTTAAATTTATATTAGGAGCTTATAAAGACATCTTGTTAGCTCTTTATTTGACTGGAGCAATGTATTATGCCCATTACATTTCAGGGGGGTTTTGTCATGGCAGAAGGTGTTGTTGACTGCATTGTTCGTTATCTACTTTACACTCATTTACGTTATCTTTCTGTTTTACTTGTACCATATGACATCTCTTGTTATTTTCTATTAAGTCACTTTGTGTATTTTGGGCAGGTTTGCAAGCATGCCTTTTCTTTCTCGCCTGTCTATGCTGACAATGCCCCAGCAAGGTTACCTTTTACAGAGGTTTTAGTTGGGACAACAATGAAAGCGTTGCGTGGCTTGCACTTCTTTTTTCGGCTTTCCTTTGTGCTTTCTGTATGGCTTCTGTTCATACCATTCATAACTTTCTGGATCTGGAGGCTTTCATTTGTGAGGAGCCTTATGGAGGCTCGGAAATTGTTTATAAGTCGGATATCTTCTGATGGCTGGCTTCATATTTCTCCTGCTATCCTCCTTACAGATTGTTTGCATGGATTCCTTCTGTCTGCTGGAATTGTGTTTATATTTTTGGGTGCAACATCCATGCGGGAGTACTTCAGACATCTGCGGGAAATAGAAAGGCAGAATCCAGAGGGAGAGGATGATGGGATTAACAGGCAAAATGGAGAAAGGGCAGGAAGGCGGTTACTCATACGAGATGTTGCGAATGGTGAGGGCGGTGTAGCAGGTCAGGAAAATGTTGGTGCAGTGCAAGTGATCAGAAGAAATGGGCAAAATGCAGCAGCAGCTAATTTAGAAATGCAAGTAGCACGTTTTGATGCAAATGTTGACCAAATTTTTGATGGTGGAGATGATGCAGATGGTGTTGAGGATGTGCCATTTGATGAACTTGTGGGCATGCAAGGGCCTGTATTTCACTTGGTTGAAAATGCAGTAACAGTGAGTCCATTATCTGTTCATGCTTAAATTGTTCAAATTCTTTCCAGTGTTTCCTATTTTTACAACTTATAAGGGGTATCATGCTTGCTTCCAAGCAAGTTTTGATATTTCTGTTGTTTTCTGACAATTAGATATGTATGCTGTTAATTTGAATTTGTAGGAAGCAATGGCAATTTTATTTTGATAGGGTCGTACTTGATAGGTGAATAACTTTGTTGTACTGATGTTCATACAGGTACTGGCAAGTAATACCATATTTCTTGGTGTTGTAGTTCTTGTACCTTTCCATCTAGGAAGAATGGTCCTGTCAATTGCATCCCAACTTGCAGTCACAACAAGTGGTGCATTGCTTACTGCTGGGATGTCAGAATCAGCTATGACTATGGCTATGGCTAATACCAATTTAACAAATGATGAGTCACTTTCCAACATGTCTAAAGCTACTCTGGCCAAAGAGGGTCTTGCAAGCAACATGAATACCACTGTGCTTCAGGATGATGGCACTTCAAGCATTATTACTAGTGCGGGTTCTGTGGATTTGTTGACAGAAGTCTTGCTTACATCATTGCAACTTTCTGATGCTGCAACTCTTTCTATTGGTTACATGTCCATTTTGCTTCTTGTCTTTGGTTATCTTGGCTTAGTAGCTTTGATACGTTACAACAGGGGGGAGCCGTTGACAGTGGGAAGGATCTATGGTATAGCATCAGTGGCTGAGGCTGCCCCTTCCCTTGCAAGGCAATTCCTGGCTGGAGTGAAATACTTCTTCACTATGGTGAAGGTTGCTTTTCTCTTACTGGTGGAGATTGGTGTTTTCCCTTTATTATGTGGCTGGTGGTTGGATGTATGTACAATTAGTATGCTTGGAACAACATTGTCACAGCGGGTGGGATTTTTCTGGGCATCACCCATAACAAGTTCAGTATTTCACTGGCTTGTTGGGATTGTATATATGTTACAAATAAGTATCTTTGTCAGCCTTCTTCGAGAGGTATGCTCTTACTTCATTAAATAGTTTTTCTTTCAGAGGTTTCATTGAGTTTTTAATGGGCATGCATTTATAATTGGGAAAATATCCTGGTAATAAGTTGTCTTCTGCATTGTATCAACAGTAGTGATAGCATGCTTGTGTGTTTTCTTAACCCACAGGTACTCCGACCTGGTGTCTTATACTTTCTCAGAGATCCTGCAGATCCAAATTATAATCCATTCCGAGATCTCATTGATGATCCCATACACAAACATGCACGGAGGGTTTTACTGTCTGTCGTGGTTTATGGAAGCTTGATTGTCTTGCTGGTATTTTTACCGGTCAAACTTGCAATGCATGTGGCACCTTCAATGTTTCCTCTGGATACTTCGTATGTTAATATGTGAATCCCTTAAATCTCTTTTGCTCATCTTTATTATTTGGCTTTCAAGCCTTAACATAATTTTATTTTCGTTGTTCATGTTTAGTTTCTTATCTGGAAATTTTGAATTTTTAGGGTGTCAGATCCATTTACAGAGATTCCGGCAGACATACTTCTATTTTCTATTTGTATTCCATTTGCTATTGAGCACTTCAGACCACGAGCAACTTTTAAGACAATTCTTTTCCACTGGTTTTCTGTTGTTGGTTGGATGCTTGGACTATCCGATTTTCTTCTGCCAAACCCTGATGATAGGGATGGTCAAGCAAATGTAAATGGCAACCAAGGACAGCAATTAAGATTACAAGATGTTCAGCATCGTGTTGTCCAAGAACAAAACCAACATAGATTAGCACTTCCTGCAGCTGGGAATGTTGAGAGGGCAGTGCACGAGGGCATGGCTTCTGAAGAGAATGATGGAGATGATGATGAAGATACAGAAGAGTAAGCTTTTTAATATTTTTGTTTTTATGGTATATTTTGTTTTTGTTTAAATATGAGTAGTAGTTTTTTTTTTTTAGCAGTTTGGCTTCTACATGATTTGTGGATAATCATGTGTGTATGAAATTATATGCTGGAATAACTCCATCCATTCTGTGTTAGAGTGGCATTGTAGTCTCATTTTCTTTCAGATTTTGTGTTATAAATTCAATGTTTGATGATGCTGTGTTTCTTATTAGCAAATTTGTCAGTCTCTGGTTGCACTACAAAAAATGAAAATATCTTTGCATGCCATGAAACTACATGTAAATATCAATGCATTGTTCTGAAAGATATTCCAAATGTATGTTGGACATGCCACATGATGGGAAAACTGGAATATGTGCTACTGAGAATTTTTCTGTCTTTTTCTCGAGTAGTGGGGAGTAGAATTTAGATACTTTTTTCTTTCTTTTAGTGACCTTTTCCTCATCTGCATCCCAAAATTTATAGGAAAAGTTGCTCTTTTAAGATTCTTAATCCTGGGATAATGCAAAAGGTCAATTCAAATGGCCTGAGCTAGCTTTTTAGAGAAGTAACATAAGTTGCAACCCTTCATCAGTCCAGAAACCCAATGTATAAAATAAGGGAGATGACCCAGTCGATTCCAAATTGATTGTGATGAGTTTTAACTTATTATTGGAATCCTAATTTTAATGGGGTGGCTTTGTAGTCAAGTTGGCCTCTCTCTGCTGCTACCTTCATCAAGACAACTCAGCTGCTGGCATGAGTCATGGGCTGTACAAGAAGTTATGGTTGGGGAAGGTGGCTGTTGAGTTTAATGTGGTCACTTTCTTCAAGCTTTTAGTAATGGTTTCAAACACTGAACTGATTGCATGCTCAAATACACACTACTTTCTAGAAGTTTCAGGCTTTCAGTGCTGGTTAAGGTTGGTCTGTAAATTTTTGCATGGAGTTTAATATCTATGCCATTGAAATGAATGGACCTGTAATGCATTGATAAGTGATTGCAATGTTTGCCCTTGGTCAACCATTCTTAAAGTATCTTAATTTTCTTTGCATGATCACTTATTAATCAAAGATCAAGATGTTAGAAATAGAACTCATGTATTTACTGTTTTTTAATTTTATGATGATATATGATAACCTCAATTTTTGAATGTAATTTTCAACTCATTTTCTAGTCATTAAAAAATGCATCTTCACATATTTATAAAATTATACTTGCTTCCTCTGAATTTTTTTCTGTCATACGTCTCCCATGTCCCAAGCTTTACATAACATATTTTTCTGATTTGCATATATGCAGCTGCTTTTCCAAAGTGAAGGATTTGTTAATTATATTGGCTTAAATTGTGATATATTGTACTGATATTCTGGATTTTCTCTTGCATATGCTGAACTTGATTTTCTCTGCTTGTTTACAATTGCTTGTAATTAATAATATCAAATATATTTGATTCTTGTAATGTGCATTGGTGACCATAGGTGTAAGTTTGCTATCCGCATTGTGCTGCTGCTGTTTGGGGCATGGTTAACTCTACTTTTCTTTAACTCGGCTATGATTGTGGTACCTATTTCTCTTGGGCGGGCTATGTTTGCTTCAATTCCACGACTTCCAATAACGCATGGCATTAAATGCAATGGTAAGATTCAAGTGTTGTATGAAAAAGTTTCTTTGGCCTATAATTGATATGGAGCCTGTTAATTTTCTCAGTTAACTTGTTTTCCTTTTCACCAATTATTTAGTAAGTCTTTACCATTTTGCCGTATTGTATGTGCAGATCTATATGCATTCAATATTGGATGTTATATTATATGGGCTGTGGCTGCTGGAGTTGGATATGCAGTAGACTATTTAAGGGCACACAGCTTCAGAGTTCTTTTAATGAACATGATAAAATGGTCTCTGATAGTTCTGAAAAGTTGCATTCTTCTATCACTATGGGTGAGTATTTTCTCTTTTCTTTGGTACATTATGAAGTATGCTATGCTATATGATGCTGACTATTTGTTACAGATTTTTGTGATTCCTGTTTTTATTGGACTTCTGTTCGAGCTGCTGTTGGTAGTGCCTCTGAGAGTACCAGTGGATGAAAGTCCTGTGTTTCTTCTCTACCAGGATTGGGCTTTGGGGCTTATATTCCTTAAGTTATGGACAAAATTGGTAATCTACTCTGTCTTTTCTCTTCATCTCCGCTTCATATCATGATGCTATTTATGCTTTCTTAAGTGACATTAAAGAGAGTTCATTTAGGGGTTAGTATCATGTCTTATGGGGGTTGTACCTACTTTTGTAAACTATGTTGCATGTGCAGGTATTGCTAGGTCAAATGGCTCCACTTGCAGATGAAAGTTGGCGAGTAAAATTTGAGCAAGTCAAAGCAGATGGATTTTCTCGATTGCGTGGGTTATGGGTGCTTCGTGAAATTGTGGCACCAATACTCATAAAGCTTTTGACAGCACTCTCTTTGCCATATGTTTTTGCTCGTGGTGTATTTCCACTTTTTGGATACTCATTGATTGTAAATTCTGCTGTCTATCGATTTGCTTGGTCTGGGTGCCTTATCTTGGGCTTATTATGGTATTGGATGAGAAGATTTCAACAGTGGTTTATGGACCTCCACAACTCCATCCGTGATGATAGGTATCTTATAGGAAGAAGATTGCACAACTTCAGGGAAGAGAAAATCAGATCACATGAAAGCAATGATAATTTTTCACAAGCTGCAAGAGACCTGTCAACGGATGTGTCTGTAGAAGCTATCAGAGATGAGGCTCCAGAGAATGCTGAAAACAATCAGAGTGTAAGCTCCGGTTCATCAAGCACACACATGGAAATGGCAAACTTAAGGCATAGAATATCAAGTGCAAGTTCTGATTAGTCTCTTCATGGCTCTTACTCTGATATAGAGGTTTTATGAATTATGTAATGCTACTAAGATCAATCTCTTTAAAATTGCAAATTTAATTCTATGTAATAGCTTCCTGGAGATGTTATGCTTGATTTTGGCCAAATTTATGTCTCTGGTGAACAGTTGTTTTTATACTGATATTCTCATTGTGTATTTACTTTCTGCTTCAATATATTATAGTTCTACAATTTTCTAAAGCAATCTTTGATGTGATAATTTTTGTATTTGCTACAAAGTTTCCTGTTTCATTATAGAATAAATTGTATAGTACTATTCAAGTATAAATATGTTATTATTCCTGCCAAAGCCTAGTTATGGATTGCCTTCTTGCCGTGTGGTTATTTGCACTTGGGTCACCTTATTTATGAAATGCACATTTTAACTATTACATCACAACCATGGGAATTCTTTGTGCACGAATACTACTTTTGTACTTGATATGAGAAAAAATTGCAGTTACAAGATGTGTGATGGGGAGGGGGCAGACCTTTATTTTTGGGTTCTGCTTGGATTAACTTGAGTAAAATTTGTAGTTATCTTCATCAAGAGATTTTCAGAACATTGTTCTTTAACCAGGTCAGGTGTTAGAATTAGTTGCTTCTTTGTCACTAAGAACTGCTGAAAGCATGGACCACCTAGGACTCGAACCTAAGACCTTGCATCCCATTGAGCTACCAACCCTTAACAGGTTCTGTTTTTGTGATATTGCTATCAGGATTCAACCGTGTAGTTTTACGAGTCAAACTCATTGACCCATGTTTCATGAGTAGTGGTTCACAAGAACCCATCTCTCATGATAATGAAATGATCCACTTAGCACTCATTGCATCTAGGTGATTCTCACAGAGGTGAAGCATCGGGCCTTCCTGGGAAGTCACCCATCCCAGTGCTACTCTAGCTCAAGCACGCTTAACCACAGAGTTTCCCCCAAGGTTAAGCCCACTCCGTGGTTAAGTGCGCTTGAGCTGGAGTAGTACTGGGATTGGTGACCTCCTGGGAAGGCCCCTAAGTGGGCTTAACCTCCCGGGATGGGTGACCTCTAGTGCGCTTAACCACAGAGTCTCCCCTAAGTGGGCTTAACCTTGGGGAAACTCTGTGGTTAAGCACGCTTGAGCTGGAGTAGTACTGGGATGGGTGACCTCCCGGGAAGGCTTAGTGCTTCACCTTTGTGAGTATCACCTAGATGCAATGAGTGCTAAGTGGACCATTTCATTATCATGAGGGATGGGTTCTTGGGAACCACTACAAACGAAACATGGGTCAACGAGCTTGACTTGTAAAACTACATGGTTGAATCCTGATAGCAATATCACAATTTGACACGCTGTGGAAAATACCTCCTACTTATCAAGGTTCTGTTTTCTCTGGAGGATGAATTGACCCTTAAACAAGAAAAATTCTCATGTGACAATGAGCATAATTTGAAGAATTCTATTAAAATGGGGCAAGCAGGGATTACCTATTCCTATCTATTGTAGTGTGATTTCATCTAGCCTTGTGATTTGCATTGTAAGTGATTGGAGATTCAGTTTTCTGTTTCCTCACTAACTGCACATTTATTGTCGACATAATCATATACATACTGAGATTCCTTGGAATATGTTGGCTAAAGTTTGTGGGTGAATATTTTGTTTTCTACTTTCAAGGTTTTATTGGCAAGGGGGAAGTAAAGCGAATGATGATCAGGTTGATTTTTAAACTGATATCTGAGCTCAATTTTAAACATAAATATTTGGTGTTGTTATTTTTGGTCGTTGGCTGGAGTTTTTTGTTGCAATGAAAACGGCAGTAACTAGGGGAGTGGAACTTGGGTGAAGCTAAGTTCTACTGAAGTTGTCTTTCGTGGGGTTTGTTTTTTCATTTTATTCTTTTCACGATTAATGTTTCTAAATGCAGATAAAATGACAATATGTTGCTCTGCATCTCTTTTTCTGTAGAATGAAGAACACCCAAGTTCTGCTGAAGTTGTCTTTCGTGGGGTTTGTTTTTTCGTTTTATTCTTTTCACGATTAATGTTTCTAAATGCAGATAAAATGACAATATGTTGCTCTGCGTCTCTTTTTCTGTAGAATGAAGAAAAGATTGGTATTGCCTCCCACATTGTAGGAAAAGGGAATTATGTAGGGGATTACTGTACAAGAATTAAAAAAATAAATATCTTAGCAATGACTAAAGCTGAATTGGCCTATTCGTTTCTCGTTATGGTATTCAATGTTCTGTTTTAAAACAAATGTTAATAGGAGTAAACAAAACATTTTGTTTTTGTTGTAATTTCTTAATATATGTTACTAGAGTGTTTTCTATAAGTTTTCTAAGGCACAATTGTGATAGGGAAATGCTGGAACGATCTTTGTCATATAAGGAATGGCTTACCCATAGTGGCACACACCTTGTATTTTTACATTTCCTTGGCCGTTATATTACATATATTTTTCATTTACATTTAAAAAAAATATAGATACTTTTTCAAAAAAAAGGAGAGCATGAAATCACAGGCCAAGCTGAGGAAAACATCTCCATAGAAAACATCACACGATTTAAAAATCCAGCTACTACAATGTATGGCAGTTGTGCAACAAGGGCAAAAAACCGAAAATGAAAGGTGGGGACCAGGTCATCAGATTTGGGGACCCAACGACCTCTCCCAACCACCAGTTGTAATTACAATTCAAAGATTGAACAAAAAAACAAATGACAAAAGGTGATCGGTACATTCAACTATGTTTTGGAATGTTGGGTGTTCTGTGTTGCTGGATATTTGATTAACGTTGGAATTTATTGGGCTGTAAGCATATTTATTAGTGTTAATGTAAAATACCTTGTCTTTTAGGTGGAGATTGAGTTTTAAATGTCTGCTTCTTTGTTAACTGCCTCTATTGATGTAGGTGTGATTGTGGAGTTGCGACTATAGCTTTAATGGAAGCCTAAAACCGTGCTCACTTTCTTAATGAGGTAGTGAACTTCACCTTCTAGTAGTGACATTATTTTGTAAAAACTTGAATTTGATTAATCTATTTTAAGGTATTTTAATGAGATATTTTGTTGTGAAGATTTCGGAAAGCATGTTCAAGTGCTGGGCCTAGTGACATGACCGTTCCATGGTGTCAAGTTTAAAGCTGTTCTAAATAAGGGTTTTTACCTATTCAGATATTAGAACTCGAGCATAAGCTGCCATTCTAGGCATGGCATATGGTTTTTACCTCTTACATGACCATTCCATGGAGTCAAGTTCAAAGCTTTTCTAAATAAAGGTTTTTACCTATTTAGATATTAAAACTGGAGCAGTAAGCTACTATTTGACCCACATCTAATGGTTTGTGAATATTACTGTAGACACGTAAAATATACCGATTGACATTGTGCATCTGATCTTCACTTACTAACATCGTTTCTTCCTGAATCATCCCTCGGTCTAACCATTTAATCAAATCTCCTTATCTGATTAAATTCATCAACTTTCATCCTTTAATTAAATAAATCATTTTGTCTAATTAAGTCACTCTCTCTTGTTAATTAAATCAATCCATCTGATCTAATTATCCCTATTTAATTAAATAATCAATTTATTTGATTAAATCTCTAAAGGTCTATTCATTAGATTAAATAAATTAAAACCTTATTTGATTTAGTCTAACACCATCTCTTTTAATTAAATAAATCAAAATCCTTATTTAATTAATTTCTTGTCATATTCCTCTTTTATTTGATTTAAATAAATCCATAAATTTGAGTCAAATAGGTCACATCATCTAACCTTTCTCATTAAATTAATTAACTCTTGATTAATTTAATCTCATCTCATATCCCATTTTCTAGATAATGCAAGTTGCACATGAAATATATTTAATTCATTTATTAAATTTTTATTTTCTTCACAAGGCATCTTTTGGAATATTATTTCAATTTGAATTCAAAAATTCCAAATCAACATGTACATCCAACAAGGCAATAACTTCATCTTACATGTTCTTTGCCTTGAGCCAAGTGACATTTATTGCATTTTCCCTTCCCTCTTACAAGTCATTTCAACAAATTTGAAATTCAAAATTATGCATTTATTGGCACAATTCCCAAATCTTACACAACCTTCACCCATTCATAGTTTGACAAATGGCATCATACCATTGGATGAATGTTAGTCCCACATTGCTCAAATTTGGACATTCATCCATTTTGGAATTCTATAAATAAAGAGCTCATATCCTCATTTGATCATCCGCAAATTATGTAAAGTTACCATGTTCAACTATCCATCAAATTTCATCATTCTTGAATCATAGTTAGGTTTTACAGATTTTAGCTTAGAGCACTCTTCAACATCAACAAAGTGGATCAAATCTTCATCAACACATCAAGATTGCATCTTAGAAATTGGGAAAGGGCCAATTTTCACATCAAATTGGCACCAATTCTCCCATGGGATCATGAGTTTGCACATCTAATTAGGATTCAATCTTTGTTTTATCATTTTCATTGTGTTCTTTAATATTTTCTTCCTAGTTTGAATGTTGTAAATGGATTTCATGGGGAATCCTTGTTTTGGCTTGCAATCTCTTGTCTAACTTGTTTATTCTTGTTGTTTTGCAGGCACCAAGGTTGGGGTTCACACAACTACTATTCTTGTTTTTTTCTTTTTGAAGTTGGAATTAGTGATTTTCAACAAGTGTATGCAGAGTCTTCTGTCATTTCTCCTTCGATTGTTGACATAACTTTAGGACATTTTGTCTTGAGGAAAAACAAATTTCACTTGATTTAAATAATGTATTTGTCTAAGCCATAGATATTTAATAGGTTATAAATGGTTTATTGAGAGTCTTGTATATCAATTAGCCTGCAACTTCCATTTCTTTTCAATCTATTGGGCATAAAATTAGAGATTGACAACACATGCTAACACATGGCTTCCATTGCTTGCTAAACTTGCTAAACACCATCAAGACAAGCTATTCCGAATAAGGAGCCATGAAGATTGTCGAGGGGAAGAAAGTTTGCCAACCAAATAGAAGCCTTTAGCTAAAACTCGAAGCTTGTTGGAGTGGCCACCTCTTCCAAGACATCCTCTATTACTTACATCTCGTTTCATGCAAGTGTTGATTTCTAACATTCCCAGGCATCCAATGTGGTCACCACTTCGCAGGGGATGATTACCGATGCTTAGCCTTTAGAACCTCAGTTTGAGGCAACAATAGTGTTATCTCATACCAAGTCGCTTTTTCTTTCCCTCTCCATAGAAAGGAGTTGTTCTTGTGCTCTTTGATTTCATAATCCCTTGACACTAGTGGAGAGGGAATGTATGCAAAAGACCATTTTTATAGAAACTTATTCAATGCATAATGGCTAGAAGCAATTTAGGATGATAGTTATATGTCCACGAGCAAGACGAGAATATGCATCTTGATGTTTGTGTAGTCTTGGAATGTACAAGGTTTTCTTGACATTGCACAAAGTATATTGTTAGGGCCAATTAGAATTTTATTGTTATCGATGCCTTGTGTCTTCAAGAAGTTAAGATTGTTGATTCAAGCCATGAAGCTGGCCAGGGTGGTGTAATGTTTTCTCTGAATATTATCTCGTATATTGTTAATTCAGATGTGGACCCCACTAGTTGGGTTGTATTGATGCTTTTTTATTTTGATGGCCTCTCCTTAGAATTGTCAATATTTATGATTCTAATGCTATTGTTTAATAGTGGCTTGCTGAAGCATTTTTTGTGATGCCTATTGGTCATCAATGGAGATCTGAACATGATAGATAAAGAAGGCTTACTCCACATGTAATTATGTGTTGGAAAATGTGTAGTTTACATGTATCATGATTGGTCCATTCACTAGCTTGGTTCAACTTTAAACAAGAACAATAGGTTTTAGAGAAAATTGAGAGAGCTAATTTACTGGAACAAAACCTTTTATATTAATTTAGTGGAACAAAACCTTTTATATTTTAACCCTTCTTTCATTACCCCGTGAAAGCCACTTTTAAGTTATTTTATGTGATAACACTCTCATCTAGTTTTATATTGAGTGGGATTTGCTAAAGACAAGTTTACATAGATTCTACTCCATCTTAATATTGCTTATCTCCATCGCGAGTGAAAAATCTCATATCAAGAGGATATAGGATTTAGTTTCAAATCTTATTATTGAGTTTGGTTTGATTAATTCAAGGATGATGTCTATTTTTTGCACTATCCCTTTCTTTGAATCTATGTCAATTTGGTTGCAATGTTTCGCCAATGTGCTCATAAGTGATGACCAAAGTTTGCTAAGGTATCTTGAGAGCTTGAAGAAGCACCATTTAATGATAATATTTGAGTGGTTTCTTTGCACCAAAAACTTATTGTGGAAGACTTTTATACATCTAGAGGATTTGAATCAATGTCGCCTATACATTATCTTGGGGTTGGGGAACGAGTCTTGAAGAAAATTCATCGTCATTTGTAGGCTCATCACACTATAAACTAGAACAAAGTGATATAGGATGTAGGGAGTAAGCCTATATAACTTATATTAGTAAAGCCTATATAACTTGTATTTTCAAAATTTGTGTGGTCCATAATATGACTATTTTTACAATTCTAGGCTCCATTCTTATGTGGAATGCAACACTTTCAAAATTCCCATGTTATTATTTGCAAGCTAATTGAATCCTAACAAATTGTTTGCAATAAGATTCCCTTCTTTGAAGAGCTTCATACTCTACCTAAGTAAATAGATTGTAACTAACATATTAGGAATCTTGTCTTTATTGTGTGTTTTGCAAATCTCTTTGGATGATTGTTGGATTTGATGTACACAAGGTTTACTTGGTTTCTATTGATCCATATTGGATCTAAAAATGCACAAGAAACAAAAACTTGAGCAGCAAATTGAATTCAGGTGCCAAAATAGGTTTAGAAGTAGAAACTTTAGAAGTAGAAGTTGAAAACATAGGTAGATGGGACCATACTTGTAGAAACCTAGTTGGGACCATGACTATGGTAGTGTCCATTGATAGTGAGAGCTGCAAATGCAAAATTTGAACATTTTTTTTGCTATTTTTTTTTGCATGATTATACAAATGGGAATATGAATTAAGCTCTGAGCATGATTTGATTTGTCGGAGGATAAGAAAAATGTTGTATGAGTGTTCAATTGTTCATTAGAGGAGATGAACAAAAGTAGAGAGTAAAATATTAAGTCCCACATCTTGTAATTACTTTTTCAAGATTAATACAAGGTAGCAATGCCAATGCTACTACTACCGTAAGCTTAGTTTTCCTCCACATTGGGAGATTCTAGACTAAAATATTTGTTTTGAGTTTTATCTTTTGTTCACTCACAATATGATGTAGAGCATCTGAAACAATTTTGCATCAATCAAAAATATTTCCTTTCAATTTAGTTGCTTTTGGTTTCTAGTAGAGATAGGTTTGGTTAGCTGTTTGAGAGGATTTTCATAAATAATTTAAGTAATTTAATGATGTCACTTGGTAGAAGAGCCAAAAGCAATCTTGCATCAACCCAAAATATTTCTAATTCCTTTTAGTTTAGTTGCTTTTTGTTTCTAGAGTGTTAGTTTTGGCTAGTCGCTCAAGATGATTTTAAAAAATAATTTGGATAATCTAATGATGTCACCTTATAGAAGAGCCAAATGGGCACTCACAATTTAAACTTGGTGAAATTCTAATGAAAATTGAGCAAGTTATGGCTTTGCGTTTTTAACTTGATACTGGATCTTTTTGACAAATTGCAAAAAGGGTGAATACGATATAAATCAATTTGATTGTACTTGTGTTAGGAATTTATAGTCAAATGATAGAATTAGTGGATTATTTTGTGAACAATCTTCTGTTGTTGAGTAATGTGTTTGGTTGCGTGATTGGATAATTCAATGAAATTCCTTGATTTCAACATCACAATATTTTCCTCTCTTAAAATAAGATTAATTTGAATTAACAAACATGTATTTGAATAAATTTGTTGATTGTTAAATTCTAGTTAACGATTTTATAGATTAACCATAAGCACTAATACTTTAAAAACAACCTTGGATAAAGTTAACTTGATTGAATTAACATTTACTTTTAGTTTGTTGAGTGAATCAACTATCAAAAGGGTTGTTTGTAGAAGAAAAGACATCATAAGGAGGATATATAAATATATTTTTTATTTACATGAATCCTCTCGTAAACACTTTTAAAAAATGTCACCTAATTTTGAGCATGTATATGAAAGTTATGACCTTTGCATGGTGCTATATTGAAGATATTTAATTAGTGACATGTTTTTGATAAAATAAGCAACATTTATAGGGCATTGTACCCAAACACAAAAGGCCCCAAGGGCAAAGAGTTTAAAGAAAAAGAGAAACCAGGGTCACAAGCCACAAATAGACCAATGACAACAAACTTACAACAAAGTCACATTAGAGTAAACTCTAGAAATAGAACAAATGACAAGAAACACATCCTATTTGGGAAGATTTTCCCAATCTTTCATGAAGAATTTAAAGACATCCTGCTTCTCTTGGCTAGAACTGAGATCAATTGTCTTCTCATGCTTTTTTATCTCCTCTTGTAGGATAGAACCACGAGTTACAACAGATTACAACAGAGTGATGTTTTGGTGTTTCCAACCGATTGTCTAGTTTTCACTAAGGATGAGCTAGAGCTTATGATTATGAACCCTAGGTCAATGACCAACAAACAAGAGAGATTTTATACTATTTCTCCTATGCACTTCAGGCTTTGCAAAACCAAGGTGGGTTCCCCTTTGCATAACATCATTTGAGTTATAGCAATGCTTACAATGATGTCAAAACAAATGATAGTCTTCACACTTATATTTTTAGAGAATAAACCTGATTAGCTAAATCATCTTCAAAACCCTCTATTTGCTATATATTCTTTGATAGTGTGGATTGAGTATAAAATATAAATTATAGTAAAGGTAAATTTTAGTTTTTTAAATTTGATTTTGTTTAGATTTGAGTTCTATGAATCAATTTGGCCAGTGCCTTATCCATCACAGATTCAAGAAATGAGATAATTCTTCTAAATAGAAAACCAAATAACTAACTCAAGGGTTTTACAATCTTACTACCTTACAATAAGAAACCAACAAATGGACAATACTATTAATCTTCTTAGCAATCCCTACTGCAACTACAACATCTTCAAGAATATAATTGAATTTTTTTTTAATCCATTACTTGAACATAAGCTAATCAATTAAACATTCATCGCAACAAATGTGTAATGAGAACCTCAAGAAATCTTTGATTTAATAAGATTCAAAAGGTGCTATTTTACAATATGGAGACATTAACAGTATGAATTGTATTTATATGAGAAAATTGAGTTGTTTATTGCTATTATAGAGAGAGATTACAACATTCCATTTCTAAACTTCAAAAGACCTAACTATACAAGACTTGATTCTATACACACTCCAAGGACTAAGGACTCAAATCTTTAAAATGAGGCTCAAAATTCCATTTTATAGATACAAGGGAAGCAACAAGCAAAAACCCTCAATCACCGCTTAAGTCACTAAAGATAAAATTCAAGCGGTGACACTATTTACAAAGGAATTTTTTTTTTAATATAAAAGGAGCAACCTCTCAAAAAGTTGTTGATCTTTTAGAGCATTTACATTGGTACATAGATTGGATTTCTTCAAAATTGCTCGTTGAAGGCGAAGGGACATCTCTGACATTCTATTCCTTACTTGTTGATGTTGCATTAATGTATGGTTGGTGAGGACATATTGAAACACAACTCAACTCTTTGCACCAACACTCTCTTTATCTTCATCATGACTTGTTGACATGTCAATCCTAGGTGGAAGAAATTGGCTGACCTTAGTGATGTGTGCTTTATAGTCATTACCTATTAAAATTTACACCATGTTAGAGAAGCCCATCATACTATACTTTAGCTTAGAGAGTGAATCCATACATAGATTCAATTTCTTTGCATCTACCTCTCACTAGTAGAATTTGGCAAATAAATGACTAAGTGACACAAACTTTTAGTCACAATAGCTAAAAATGACTAAATTCTATTAATTTTTTGCAACTCAGCTATAAATGAGTAAATAAATGACTAATTTGGTTGTTGACTAAAAAAATATTTATTCACATAAATAAAAATGACTAAATAGTTAGTCATTTATTTAGTCACAATCCATTTGAATAAATCATTTAAGGAATCAAGAATATAGCCCGCCAAAATACTCTAAATTTTTTGTTGAAATATTATTTTTAGGTGTAGCCCGCCAAAATGAAGTTTTCATTTTAATAAACATATTTTAAAACCTTCATCGAACCTTATTTTCAGGTGTAGTCCGCTAAAATGGAGAAGTGTTTCAATAAAGAATGACAAAGAATGGTAAGGAGATGTGCGTGATAGGAGGCATAAGATTCATTGCTGCTTATTTCATTCCTGCTCTGCTCAACAAGGGTTACATTGTTCATGCTACTATTTGTAATCTAGGTATTTAATTGACATATATTTGCATAATATCCAATTCCTTTAGATGCTTTTGAAGTATCAATGTATCCTATATAGGGTTTAGAATGATTTCTTTTAATTTAAAAAAATAAATCAGATGCTTTTGAAGTATCAATGTATCCTGTAGAGGGTTTATAATGATTTCTTTTAATTTAAATAAATAAATAAATGATGTATTTTCCTGTAATGTGGAGATCTCCTAAATCTACCCCAACACACTGCCCTCTTTGGCATTGTATTCATTACTCTAGCTGCTATGGTTTTGCATGCAACATCTTTAATATCTTCATGACAGTGGATTTTAAATAGATCTTAGTCTTTGCTTTAATCTTTATCATGGTAACCCTTGAGTTCCATAATCCACCTTCAATCTCTTGTAAGAACATTGTCTTAAGCTAGACTGCATAGTATGCATATAAAGCAAGTCCTTCATACCTGCCATTGTTCCAAACCACCGCTCACTACTTTGCTTAAAATGCCGCCTCCATAAGCACAATAGCATGTTTTAAAATCATGGTTGCTAGTGATTGACCATTAAGGTCACTACTTTCATCAAGATACAATGAGATTTTTGTCTTCAAACTCAAGGCATTATGCAAGATAACATTGTGAATTGTTTGCTGTGTACGATTTTATTTTCTTGTAGATTTACTACATTGCTAACTGCCTTTAAGATTGGATATTGCACCCTCAGCTGCAATCTCAAACAACTCACTCACTGTCACTTGAAGATTCCTTTCATGAGCATCCTTCTATAAAATCAACTATGCCCTATACACTACCTACTTACTTACTACAGGGGACTCATTGTTTCATGGTATTGTGGGTCTTAAGATTTTTCAAACTTATTGTCACCACTTAGAGTCCACAAGGTATTATTCACTATTCTCCCATCTTTGATGAGTCTCAAAACACCGCTCAAACATGCAATCCACTACCTCCATTATACAATGGCTAAGAAGAAACATTGAACCTGTGATTACCATTGTTACTTCATCTAGACAGTCATTCCTTAATTGCATTTTCCTTGTCTAACACTATCAATAACATTTGAAAAACCCTTAAGGTCAACAAGGGGGTAAGGAAACTCACTGTTAAAATCTCCACTTTACTATGCAAGGTTTGAGTTTTATTATCTTGTCACTACTCAGCCTCTTTTTGACTATCACACCTCAAGTGATTGTCATTCTTCTTACCATATATTGCATTTACAAATGTCACTGAGCTACATAGTGTGCTTGTTATTGGCTACAATTTTTAAATTGCAATATTTTATTTTTGGCTACAATGTCTCAATCTTTCTGGTATTGCAACCTCACTAATCCGCTAGTTATGGTTTATGTTTCTATGGAGGTCTAGGGTTTTTACCCTACTCATTCTCTTACCAATGCTTTTGTTGGTATTAAAAAATAACCTTAAATCTTGGGTCAGAAAATTAGCTGTCTTGACAGGGTTGTGGTATGATCTTGGATTGTATCCTAGAGTGTGTGGGAAGCTTGTGTTTGATAATTAAGGTATGTAAACATGATCAGGGAATGTATCCTATATAGCATGGGTCTTTGCTTTAATACTTTCCATAATGGTTATTAGCAAATCACATTATTATAGTTTGTGGCAACCCAAGATTGCATTCAAGTATGCAACAAACTTGGTTTGTAGTTTAAGTTGTACACTTTTAAGTAACATTCATAAGGTTTAGAAAATATTGATCACTCTCTAGAATAGCCCCTTAAACAAGGGTTGTGCTTGAATGCACTACATAATTGATATAACACAACCACTTTGCATATCAACCAGAGTTATAGGCTCTTTATTGCAGCAAGAGGTAATTGCTCTTGGATCATGCTATCATTACATCGTAACCTGTTAAATTTGAGTCAACCTAAATGCACCCAATGATGATTGAAATCTAATTATGATGAAAATGATTTGTACATGAATTGTGCTCATATGAGTGCTTCCATTTCTATTACAACATAGCCACATTAAACTTGGGTCACACATGAATGCATCATGTATTTGTTACAGCACAACTGTGCCACATGACCAATAGAGTTATGGATCACATAATTACAATCACAAGAATTTTTTCTTCGCTTGTGCTCTTATGGTGATTCCATTACCGTTACAACATAATCCTTTGGACTTACATTTCTCAAATCCTTACATTGTTTATTTTCTCTTTGGATGGATGGCTTCATGGATTTTTTGTGATTTATACAACTTTTGTTTTGATAGTAAATGACATTGAATTCTTTCTGAAGCTAAAATGATTTATTCCATAATGATGATTTTGAGTTTTATTTAGAAGGGGTTAATTGTTGATCAGTCTGGATAACTGAGAGGGGGGGTGAATCAGTTATCATAAAACAATTTCCTTTTCTTTAATTAATCTGGAGCAGACTTATATCAATCAAAAAATAATCAAATGGATATGAACATGAATGCACACAACAACACCAAGCACAATGAACACCAAAATTTATGTGGAAACCCAAGAAGGGAAAAACCACGAAGAATGCTAATTCTCAATTATAGAACATCAGTTAAGGTGATTTTTATAAAGGCTCACTGCAAAAATGCTCATTGTAGGTAAGGCTCATTACCAGTTGGGCTCACTATCTGGCTATTATAGCCAAAGATACAAAAGGATCACTACGAAAAGAGAAAGGCTCACTACCTACAGAAAAAGGGCTCATTGACCAATTAAAACATCTAATTACAAAATAGTCTCATTGACAAAAATGAACTGATGAAGTTGCATCTACATATGCATGAATCCAGTTCTGATTAAGAGCACAATATCTGTCTACAACAGATCCAATCAAGAATCTTCTGCACACGTTCCTAGCACAACCTTTGCAAATCATATTTCCTTCACACCCTTTTATCTGCTCGCACACACCATACTCCACACTTCTTATTTCATCGAACAATTTTTTTTTTTACTTATACCATTCCATGCCTTCATAATCTCTTAGGTCGTCTAAACACAATTTGAATTAGATCACCACAAAGCATGTCAGCATGAAGAACAACCTTGAAATATTCAATAAGGCCTTGCACGCTAGCACCAGACCCAAAAGATAGGTCGCACATAAAGATCTTCTTACCACATTACCAAGGACCCACAAATAGGTCATACATAAGATAGGTTCATTACATGACATAATTATCAAACTTTGAATTACATGAAATATATTCTAGAGCCGATGGGAATGCCACAACCAAGACCAAATATTGATTATTATCAATTTTAGTATCAACCAAAGAAACATAATTTGACATACCAAAACTTGTAACATGCTACATGAATGTCCGGATAGCAAGGTTACCCGGAGTAAGTTTTGAGCACAACAACCAACATTAAAAGATTAGTCTTCATTATTTTGCATTGACCTGATCGCATAGATGTCCCAAAAATAAGTACTTCCAATCAAAGCTAATAATGATAGGATAGGATCATTTATGTATATTGTCCGGAGACAACTTTCCGTGTGACCCGTGTTTCGACATCACGACAATAATGCTAAATCATCTCAACAACTTCTCAACATTATTATGTGCATTTTATGTGCAGTGAAGAATAGGACTGTGATGCAACGCTGGGTATGGATGATTTAGGAAAAATTGGACGTTATTGGTGACATAACCAAAGTTGGAGAGTAATTTGACGGCAGAACACTTCCAAAGCTTTTACTAGAAGAAAACCAGGGTGTAGGAATTTTGAATATCCATGAGGGTTCTTTATTCATAAAGATAAAATTATAAATCAAGGGTCCAATTGACGTCCAACCTAAGAACATCTTTTAATATATGATACAGGAAAGTTCAGACATTCTAAAGAGATAAACCATAAATCATACCCCACTCTGGATCCAATTTGGTGGTCGTGGAAGTTCCACTAGAGAAATTTCCACATTCTAAAGATAAACTCATAAATCTGATGGTCCAATTTGAGATCCAATTTGAGGTTGTGAAGCTCCGATAGAGAAAGTTCCTACATTCTAAAGATAAAACATTAAATTTTCTTGGTCCAATTTGAGGTCCAATTGTAAGGATTTGTCTTTTAATTATACTTTCTGACATTTGTCTTGATACAAATTGTTACTTTAGAATTACGATATTTCTTTTCTTCTAATGTTTTCAACCGTCATTTTAGGGAAGAGCTTTGAAGATGGTTCTTTAGATGAGACCACACTTTCCGCCTATAGGCCTGCCTAGAAACACTAGAAGCCCTGGGCAATTATCATATACTGTGTGTACATCAAAGCTGAGGCACTGTACCTCAAAGATGCATGTCGATATAGACAGCAAATTTATCCCATATTGTTGTACATATAGTACAATAGTTAATTATATAACATTGTGTCAATTTAAATTGTTATAGTTTCATTCTGTGAGAATAGTCTATACATAAGACACCATTGTTTCAAATTCAACCGTCGCTCCTTTCACAATTGTTTGGCTTCATTTATTTGACCGAAGACAACCGTCAGAGCAGAGATGCCTCAAACACAGAAAACCTTTATCCGGGACGATGTTCACCTTTTCCTTATCAGGCGCAATGCCGTCAATCATTAACTCAACTTTGCAGAGTTTCATCACCTTTCACGCCCGGTCTTTGACCATTCATCCATGAAGAACTTCCTCAGCCTGTAGATCCTGCTAGTAGCCATAACTTTACTAGGTGTCGAGGATAACTTCAAGATTTTACCCAAGCAACAATTGACAAAATTCACCCTTACCAAATCAAAATCTGGTAAGATCAAATTTTGTCAAATTGTTGCTTGGGGGTAAAAAATCGAAGCTATGCTTGACACCTAGTAAAGTTATGGATAACAATAGGATCTAAAAGCTGAGGAAGTTCTTCATGAATGAAATTGGGAATAAAATTCATAATGAAAAAGAGAGTGGAAAAGTAGAATTTGATGAAACTCTTGCAAAGTTTAGGTTAATGATTGATGCTTTTGTTCATTGTTATGATGGGAAGATTTTGAACAATCATCTCGGAATAAAGGATTTTACTATGATTTTGAAAGCATCTTCATTATAGTAGGCTGTCTTAGATCAAATAAATTAAGCAAACAATTGTGAAAGAGCCAAAAATTTTGAATTTGAAATAATGGCGTCTTATGTATAGACTCCCCCTATGATTTGCTCCTAGAATAGGGTATAGCAATTTATAATTTGAAACAATGGTATATGAATAACTATTTAGCCTATTTGTTATGCTACAACAATTAACTATAGGTTAGAACATATCCATATCAACATAAAATAGTAGGTGCAATTCAATTCAAAATCTGTTGTGGTAATTGGTTTGTAAGGAAGTTTGCACTCCATGAACATTCTTTGTGCAAATAAGTATGTTGGTTATTATCTCAATCTCTTTTTTGATAAAAAGAACAATGACGTTCATTGCATAACTCGTGACCATTTTGCAGTGTTATGATCCAGTGCTCTTTTACTTCTTACTCACTGTGTTCTCAATCACCATATGCAAATGACTTAGAGGATAGATCTTTGTCACCATTTGACAGTAACTTTCATTGTTTTTGGACTGTTTATTATGATTCAATCACTATTTGACAATGTTCTTCCTTTCTCAGTCCTATAGGATAGAGGAAAATTAAAATTTTGCAACTCTCTAACAAGGGTAAATAGATACAGTAAAGATATTTAGAATTTTAAAAGTGGATTTTTTTTTGGAATTGCTAAAAGCCTATTTATCAGTTCATAACTTAAAATTATTTAAGCTATTCGAATAGCTAAACTTCATATTATAATCTTTAAAGTACAATAGAATCAGGTACTAAAAATGATAACGAAGAAGTTGAATGAAAATTAGTAAATTACTACTGATTTAGCTTTTCCGTTTGTGTGTTTACATGGTTATTTCTTCCAACATTTGTTAGGCCTATTTTGAATTCTATGGAAACAGTAAAGGCAGTTCCACATCCAGGTCTAAATGAGGTGATGACCCATCCTTCTATGATGAAGTTTGCAGGATACACCCAAGAATAGATCTAAAAATATCAGATTTTAAAACCTTCAGATCTTTGAGATAGTTGTAGATTTGATTTGATTTTTGTATAGCTGGACGGATCTAAAAAATTGTTTCTTGAAAATGATGTAAATGAAAATGTTATTTGCTCAAAATAATCTAAGGGTGTTCCTTTTCACTTGCACAATTTTTTTTGTCTACCTTAAGACAACCATTAAAATTATCATTTGTTAATCATAATATTTCATTGTATATTTGTATTTTGTTAGATTATATTGGATAGTTAATGGCTAAGTTTAAAAAAAATAAATAATTTCAACATAATATACTTTCCATGTACTTCTTTTAATCACTTGTAAATCTAATTTTTTGTTACTTTTTGTGATCATAAAAAATAGAGATGATTTTTGTCTCTGTCAAATATTTTCATGCATTTTTGAGATCTCTAAAAGGTGATGAAAAAGGCCCTAGGGTTTGGTAGGGTTTTGAGTATCCTTATTGTTTTGATGGTAATGTTGTCACTAAGTTCTCTCCTTTCCCAAATATAGTCACTTGAGAAATTTCCATGATGCCCTTGATTGTAAATTACTTTGTTCTCCCTACCTTCTCACTATAGGTTTGATTCTTCAACTCTACCAACTTCCTTTCCATCTCAGTTTCTTTTCATGCTCTTGTATCTATTCTCTTATGAATTTATTTTTATGACTCTGAAAGCTATCACTAGGTCTATTATGACTGTTAGGTCTTTGAGGCTACACGATTTTCTACTATGAAATCTTAGATTGTCATACTTTTGATGAAAATTCTCCAAGGATGTTTGCTCACTGACTTAACTCTTTGTATATTCTCCATTATGCATTGAAAATTCATGGTTTCTAGTTAACTATTTATTGGTGTAACCATTGCCATGTTTCTTGGGACTATCATCCCTATAAGATAGTTTCCTTATAGATTTGAATGTAATTTAAAAAGTGCCCATAAATATTGACAAGTTTCATAAGACTGTTGTGTCAAGGTAGTAGATGGTCGTGACAAGTTTCATAAGACTATTGTGGAAAGTTTCATAATACCGCCATATCACAAGAGCTAAGAAGACATGGTGCGGTGTAGCGGTAACATCCCACATTACCACGAAGGCCGAGCAACAAATGTGTGGTATGGCAGTAAATCAAATACTTCTCCCGCATCCGTGCAAGAGCCAAGAAAACATGGTGTGGTGTAGCGGTAGCATTCCACATTATCGCGAAGGCCAAGCAATAATGGTGCTATGTAGTGGTAAAATCCTACATTACCATGAAGGCTGAGCAATAATGGTGTGATGTAGCAGTAACATCCAACATCACTGCAAGGATCATGTCAAAACAGTGCGGTATCATGGTTAAACTATAAAACAAAATATCACATTTCTTTGAGGCTTTTTTTTGAAATAGTTCGCTTGTCTTGTGTATATTGTTTCCACATTTTCATGTATGTCTAGCAGGGCACTTGTAACTACAACATATGAAGAAAAAAATCCTTGCTATTATGCTTTGATGGATGTCCCTTCGTTATTATTGGATATCTGATGTAGTGCACATTATTATAGTGTAAGCCTATTTTTTAGATTGTTTCATTTAGCACCACCAATATTCTCCACAAGAACATTGTCCCTATTTAAAATGATGGAAAAGGTTCACATCTCTCAGAACAAGTTCTCTTGCAACAATCTTGGAGATGAATTTAGATGCAATGTGAAAATAAGAACATACTCAAAGGTTCTTAACAACTCTAATAGTTGTACCAGGGGCCATGCTTAACAAACCAAATGCAATTGCTAACTTTTTACTATGGTGGCAGATAAATGATTCTTTTTTCTTCTATTCCACAACATTAAGTAAAAGTATTGAATTTGGAAATACCCTGTTGCCTTCATTTAACAAAGCCAATTTCTCCAATTTTACATAGATCTCCCATGTTTGTGGATGTGATGTCTCCTACACAAAACAACATGTATTGTTTTATGCCCTTCAATCCAACTACATGCAAGTATATTTTTAATTCCTCTATCTTTCATCAATACCCTTACTATTTGAACCTCACCACACCTGTCCACTTTTGCACAAATGTTTTAGAGAAGAACATAAGTTTTAGCATTTTTAGGATCCAACTAAAAAATCAGTGCTGCTGGAATACTCAGCCTATATTCATATATGATTCACAGGAATCAAAGGTTTAACTAGCATCTTAGTAATAATGTTTAGGGTGTCTTCAAGATAGACAACACGAGCATGAAGGTCAACTATGCAGACCTAATGATCAACTATATATGTAATGCAATGAGGGTTAGTGATGTGTGAAGTATGTGCAACCCTCATCCACTAAACTTGAATGACTACATGCATCTAGAACACAAGAAAAGCTTATAATATCGATGTTCTAGAGTGCTTCATTAATTCAAAGATTTTGAGAGCTTCCTTGCAAAATCCATTTTATGCACATTCTGTAGTCATATTATTTCATTCCATGAGATGGTCCATCTATTTGAGGCATTCTGTCAAATAATTCATTTTGTACTACATTTTGGTGTCAAATCTTTGGTAATTATGGTTAGTTTCATTACATTCAAATTCTAAATTCTGGGAAATTACATACAATAAATAGATTGATGGCTGTTTGGATAGTGAAATTAGCTCTCTTAGAAATTAACTAAAATATATAGAAGGATTATTTTAATTAAAGAGGATTTTGTGGTTATTTTTGTAACAATAATTAACAATGATTTTATAGTGCAACTAGCTTGCTATTTTCATTCAAGATACAAGTCGTCAAAGTCAAGCACATACCAAGAAGATGGTACTCTACTTCAAACCCTCAACCTCAGTTTAGTCTGCTTACATGGGGATATTAAGAAAGTTTCTAAAAAAATAATATATATCATTCTTTGTTTGTGAAGGAGATTCCTGTGAGATTCAATATGGTAGTGGATCAATATCTAGTTTCTTAAGTAAAGATGATGTCACAGTTGGGAAACTTGTTGTGAAACATCACGTTAGTAATTTTTGGATGTTAAGGCTTCCTAGTTGGATATCAAAGATCTTTTCTCATCAAATTAATTTGGAATTTATGTATAAATGGATTCTTCCATGGTGTAGGTCTTTACTCAGACAACACATGAACCAGGGTTGACATTTTTGTTGTCTAATTAAGTTTGATGGCATTCTTGGGCTTGGTTTCCAAGAAATTTCTGTTGATAATGTTGTTCCAGTCTAGTTAGCGAGCCTTCATTCTATAATGTCAACTTCATTCTATAATCTGAGCATATCACCTTTCTTAAACTTTGAACAAAGTTCTAAAATCAAGGGTTCAATATGCATATTTCAGGCCTATTTGAACACTCTGTTTAAGGAATTTGTTGACAAGGCTACAATTTTTTAATTGATTTATCTTTTTGTGTGTTTGGACTTTTGTAAACTTGCAATATACAATGCACTTTTATTCTTTTTGAATTGAGACTAATAGTAATTTTGCTGGTTGTATTGAGGCACAACTTCATTCATGGTGGAAAAGTCAACACCTGTTGCTCATATCAAATGGAACATTGCATATAAAGGAGGAAAGATTCTAGCTGGGTTATTGTTGTCTACATTGAAGGAGAGAGCTTCATATATGGGACATGATCAACACTCCCCTTCTTGGATTCTACACATTACAAATTTCTCTAGGAAGATTTCCCATGTTGTAGAAGTTTTAAGAGATGAAAGGGGCATGTGCTCACATTGAAAGGCTTCAAGAATGCGTTTCCATCATTGTAAATTTTTTTTGGAGAAGATTCTTTCTGGTAATCATTTCTGTTAGAAACCAAGATCACACATGCAAACCAAAAAAACTTCCACAGAAGAGAAAATCAGAAAAAGCAAGAGCTTTGCAAAAAGATGTGCAAATAATATTATTTAGGATTTCATAATTACATGAGATGATTTTATTTATAAAATCAAAGATATGCATAACCCTAATCTTATCTTGATCAACAGATAACTCAACAAGATAGGATGACAATAATTAACCTAGGAATTAAAATATTACCTAAGTAAAGTTATGCAAGTGTAATTATATATTAATTACACTAACACCCCCCCATAAGTGCAACTTAGGGAGACTAAAAAAAATCCACCTAAAACTAAGATGAATGCAAGAAAGCATGAATGGGTCCCAACAACAAAGCTTGATCAGGTACCCATGTACAAATGCAATAATGAGGTAGAGAAGGAAAACCCAGTGGGACAAAACCCCCCTACAATGAGATGACTGCTGCAAAGAAGCATTGGAAGAACACTGTGGAGTAACACTAGAACCACAATCCGACAAGCAAGGAAAGATACTTATGTCTACAAGAAACCAAAGCAGAATTATAATAATGCGACAAAAAACCCAATGCCACGAAACACTGGAAAACTCACAAACTGGAACAACCCTGGAATATGTGAAGCAATAGTAGATGATATGATGACAAAATTGGAAACCATGTATCTCAATGCCAATGCAAAACTGAGATGACTAAAACTCTTCCATGGGAAAAAGTACCATAAAGACTCTGGAACATTATCCATAAAAACATGGCCCTCAAATTGAGAAGGATCTGAACCAATGCAGATCAATAACCATAAACTCCCAATCTAAAGTGTGAACCGATGTGAATCTGATATGTGCCAAGCTAGACAAGATGTGGCCAAAAGAAACTAAGAAACTAGATATAACCCATGCGAGTTGTCATCAAAACAAGATGAATATGGAGATCAAAGTGCATGCACACTCTAATCAAATTATTATGCAAGAAAGCCCCATGATGGAACTTTATCTTAGTTCATTTATTACAATAACCCAATGATTGTAAAAGGAGAGAATGCTAAACATGAATAAATAGAAAATAAAAATAGACCTCAGATTTGTGTAGAGGATTGAACCAGCTTTCCAATGCCACAAGAATGGCGAAAAACAGATCACTGAGTCAAAAGATATGCCCTCCGAAGCAAAACAAACTTCATTTGAGTTAAAAGACCTACAAAATAAATTTGGAGAAAAATCAGAAGAAACTACCTTCACCACTGGATTGGCATCGGAATCAGATTTCCAACGGTATTTTGTTTGGGAAAAAAGGACACCGTACACAAAAGTTACTCCCAATTTTGTAAAAGTGATCCAGAAAGGCCAATCTGGCCTACAGGCTGCCTGGGGGCTAAAAAAAATAAGCCCTTGGTCTTGTGTGTGACCAGGGGTAGCGGGTAGGTGTTGGGGGTGGAACCCCTGGTCATACATATTGGTGGCTAGGAGTTGTGGGCGGTGGGGGGATTGGGCACATAGCGCTCGGTCCCCCATAGGACTGCGACCAGGCAAGCGGAGCCCGCAGGGGTTGGAGGCCAGGCTCTTGGTCCACCATAGGACCAGAGCAGAGCAAAGAAGGGCCCGTGGGGGCTGTGTGGGAGGTGGCAGACCGGTGGTGAGCTCTGGCGGCGGCGGCGAACCAGTGGCCGCTGGGTGGCGGGATCACTTAGAACTGCAGGCACTGGCACAAACTTCAAAAAATGCCTTTTTTTTTCATTTTTTGTGCCTTGGGAAGTGAGCTAGGGAGGCCATAGAGGCCGTATGGCCTCCCTGGCAATATTTTTTGCCTTTCGAACCAACTTCTCCAAAATCGATGAAACGAAAGGTGATCTTAGGGTTTTTGGCCGCTGCGAACGCGATGGTGACCTTCGTTTGTGCTCAAACTGCTCCGAAAAATCGGCTACCTCCAAATCTTGCAAAAAATCTTCCAGCTTGAAACCATCACAGATCTGGAAAATGATGACCAAAATTTGCAAAAAAAAAGCCAATCCCGACTTTTTCCAACGCTCTGAATCCAATGGTGAAGCCCGATCTTATCCAAGATGTTGCATGAATAAACTCAAGGCATGATACCCTCGAGGAATCCTGAACGAACTCTGCAATGATTTTCTCAAAAATATGAGAAGGGGTTGCAAATCAAGGCTCTGATACCATGTTAGAAACCAAGATCAGACATGCAAACCAAAAAAACTTCCACAGAAGAGAAAATCAAAAAAAGCAAGAGCTTTGCAAAAAGATGTGCAAATAATATTATTCAGGAATTCATAATTACATGAGATGATTTTCTTTATAAAAGCAAAGATATGCATAACCCTAATCTTATTTTGAGCAACAAGATAGCTCAACAAGATAAGGATGACAATAATTAACCTAGGAATTAAAATATTACCTAAGTAAAGTTATGCAAGTGTAATTAAATATTAATTACACTAATAATTTTTGTGCAATATTGTAACTTAGATTTTTAGTCTTGTGACTGAAAATAACAATTGTAATACTCTATTTATAAGCTATAATTAGAACACCTTTCTTTTATTAATAAAGTTCATTGATTTTACCTTCTTAATGGTTGTCTATTGTGTGCAATTGATGATTGATGTGTATTTATGTGTTTTATGCTTAAATCCTCAAAGATCAGTTAATTAAAATGACTAAATATACTACTAATTGACATCAATTAATAATTAAATTGACTAAATATACTACCAATTGATAGAAATTAGTGAACAGTGAATAAAAATGACTAAATAAGTGACTAGTTAACAATAATCAATGACTAAATATATTAGTGAATAAAAAAATGGCTAAATAAGTGACTAGATTGCAATAATCAATGACTAAATCAACAACTAAATAAGTGACCAGTTAAATATATCAGTGAATAAAAAATAACTAAATAAGTGACCAAATTACAACAATCAATGACTAAATATATCAGTGAAAAAAAAAGACTAAATAAGTGACCAAACTACAACAATGAATGACTAAATCAATGACTAAATATACTATCAAATCGATTAATCAAAACAACCAATAAATGACTAAAAATGGTTTAGTCATCAATTTGGTCATGTTATATATGGCTGGCAATAAACTACTAATGGTCATGTGACCAAGTTTAGTCATTTATAAGCAATTTTTAGTGGTTTTTTCAATCATATATTGTTGTTTTTGTACTAGTGTATCCATTTCTATTTATCTTACTATACATAGGGGTGAGGATATTGGAAAAACTTGACCTCCATTCCTTGCAAGGCTTGATCTCTCCATCTTCACTCAAAAATTTGAGGCATGCAAAATTCCTCAAAACCCTCAAAAGCATTTAACTCGTTCCTTATAAGGTTCCTCTATCTATTATGGTGATTAATAATATCATCCAAACATTTTTCTCTACCAAGAATATCATCACTCAAACTGTGATAAAAATGGAATTCTTAATAATAATCTTCAACAATATGATTCTATAGGACCAACTAATTTGGAAACACTTTAGCCTAACTTTTGCTTGAGTGTGGCTAGTGAATGCATCTCTCAAAATCCCATACCTTATCTACTTGACACAAAATATTTGATAACTTATACCCCAAAATATTGTCGACAAAATCATATATCCTTTTAATTACTTCCTCCCTTGTTGCTTTGGCCTCTTTCTTACTTTGCTTGAGTTTTTCTTTCAATATTTTAACCTCAACAATCAAGCTATCCTTTTCTTGTGATCCTTGGGCCTCACTTATTTTTTATGGTGGAGGTAGTAATCCTGTAGCCATATTTAATTGCTCTTGCAATTTCAAATTTATGACATTGGCCTTATCCAAGTCTCCCTACAACTTCTTCACAGTTGCTTCTATGAATAGGGCCATATCTACTATGAGAGAGGCAACTTGGATGACACTTGTATCCCCTATTCTTCTAACTATCATATTTCCAATGAGATCATTGGGATCATTGATTACCTAGGATTTGTTGGTCTTTGGGAAAATAGACCAAATTGACGAGGTCTCATGCCTTGGATTGAAACTAGACCTAAAGTAGAAGGCCTCATCTTGCTCTTCTAAACTCAAAACTGGATATTCTCCCCCTTGTCTTCTGATGGTGTCAAATACAATAGTAGATAAAATTTCCCATCCTAGTAAAAGAAGACATCCTACACTTCTCACTGATTCCTTTCCCCTTTGCGGGGTCATAGCTTCCATTTCCTTCTTTACATTGTCCCAAAATTTTGTAATTATTTCCTTTTTCTCTTTCTCTGTGACGCTTTTATCTGATACCCTCTATTACAATTCATCTCCTTTATTTTTTAGCAAAAATTCCTTGAATTCCTTGGTGGTAATAAATTTATCATCTTTCACAAATTCACTACAAGGTTGAGCTCTAATATCATCTACTATTTATCCACCAATCTCAAAATTGATGATCAATCTATCATCAATGGTTATTTAAATGATAAACCTGGGTGGAGGATGCATTACCCGGACTATACTTGTATCATCATAGATCTCATTCGAGCCTAGATGACAGTCAACTAAAGGTTCAGATGAGGGGTCAATCTATTGCAATGGGATATCTTGTTGGGGACTTGGTGGTATATCCCTTCTAGAAGTGGAGGGGCTAGGAACACTTGGTATTTTTGAAAGTGATTCACTGGCATTATCTATCATTTTTATTGTCCTCATTATAGGATCCTTAATGTGTGAGAATGATCCTTAAAATGATGGATTTTCTTGTTTCCTTTTTGGATTCAACCATCTGAATTTTTACCCACAAGGCTCTTCTTTTTGTAGCTTCCTTCTCTATGGAACAATTTTTGATAAAATCTTCCACATTGTCATATTCGTGTGAGAAGGGTGCTAGTTTGAAAAATGATTTTCTGATCATTGAACGTTCTGGATCACACCTTCTAATCTTATCTACCTTCATTCTGTAAGGTAGCAACTTCCCATACAACTCCATTCCCTCCCTTGATGTTACTGAAAAATCTAAAAATATAACTGTTGAAGGGAGGATGGCATGCTTCTTATTATTTTTGAAATGAGTCTTATTAGACTCATTCAATTTCCAAATGATCTCCAAAAAGGTAATTCATTCTAACACACTCCTAGGAAGTACATGAGGTGCAACCAAGAACCCATACACTTTAATTATAGTGGCATTTGTGCAGAAAAATAATCACCCCAATTTGATTGATCCCCTTCTTTGGGGTAAGGTCCTTTTGCCTCAAGAACTGCATCACCTCATTCTTTAGCCTCCAATCCATTGGAAAGCCAAAGTTCTTTAGAATTGTTATGGAAAAAAATCCTAAAAAATGGAGTAGTTGGACTTGTCACAGTCCTTGTCCCATACATAAGTCCATTCTTGGATTGGTAGCATTATTTCTTGATCATCCATGGCCCTAATTTGCATGTGTGGGGACCATATACCTTCTCCATTGAACAAGATGATGTGACACAACATTGAATACCATTTGAAATGCACTCTATTGTTGTCCTTCTTGAGTGAGCTCAAGGATTTGTGAATCTCCTTTGCAATATATCCAACATAGTCATATGGTTTATTCACATATATGCTCTGAACATCCATAGCTAATACCATTAGATTCACTGGCATTTGAATTTTGCTGTCTATGCACAAAACTTGACATAATGAAAAATATTTTCACAAAGTAATCAAAGATGTCATAGCCAAAAGGCTCCAATTCTCCACTAGTAAACCTCCTTAATTCTCTTTTAGGCTCTCTAGGCATGAAACATGGTAGTCATTTCACCTTATAACTATCCTTGTGCCTTTGATATTCTTTGGTGAGGGCACCCAAGTCTATAGGTAATTGAGCATTAGGGTTTAGATTAAAAACCCTACAAATGTAAGCTCTATCCAAGGGCATCAAAAATTTATCGGTACATGAAAACAATCCCCTCTTCTCAGGGTTGTATGCCAACACAATTGCCCCAATTAGGTCAACATTTATAAAAACGTTGGGAACAACCAACCACCCCAACCCTAATCTCCATATATTATAGATAGGCCTATCCACAAGGAATTTTTAGAAGGCATGCTTAAAAAGGGCATATATCCTTGGGTTAGAATTATAGGGTCTTTTTAATTTTCATTCTTATAAAAAATTCTATCAAATAAGATTCTAGACCCTTGTGCTATTCTAGGCCTCTTAGCTAACATTGGTAATTGAGCCTTGACATCATCATCTAAACCCCTCTTGAAACTCGATGTACAAACGATGATTCTTACTTAGGGTTCTAATATTAAAAAAACTAGGGTTTTAAAATTTTACACTTAAGAAAAGATTTCTATAAAATTTCTCACAATGCCACCCTCTTAGAGCTTTAAAATGTACTCTAAAACCCTAATACTAGCTATAATTTTCCCACCAAATCTCAAAATACACAAATGTGGTCAAATTTACTTATTTTTCATTGGCATAAAACCCTAATCTCACCGTGAAACCCACCGTTCGCTTGAAATTTTGTAGCAATTTTGCTTTGATATCTCACCTTTTGGTTTTGAGTAACATGAGGAATGAGGTAATTAAGCCAGTATCCATGAGAATTTCGTAAAATCAGCCATCAATGTTCTCGCATGCTTGAACGTGCCACTAGTGGTAGCCGTTCCTCATTTTTGAATATGGGCCGTTGATCTAAAAAAATTGACGGTAATTGCGGGAATTTGAAATTACTTCCATGATGAGAAAGATTTATTTTCACTCACACAACTCCCAGACATGTGGACCACCATTTTGGGGACAAACCTTAAGGCTTCCCCAATAATTCATTTCTTCGTGAAACATTAGTGGGAAGCATGACTGGACACGTGGCATAATTTTGAGAGTTCGAGGGAATAATAACTTGGTTTAACATCGCACCTCAAAGGTTATAGCTAGCACGAAAAGGTAATATGCATGCTTTTTGATTGAAACTAAGGCGTTTCACTAATTCTATCAGAATAAAAGGCTCCATGATGCAAAGTGTTTGCACGATTTAAAAGGTTAAAATGCATGTTATTTAATAAAAGGCTCCATGATGCAAAGGGTTTGCACTATTTAATTGGTCAGACCTATACACATTTACATCGTATGGAGGAAAAAAGGTATTTCGTAGGTTCGCGAAAAGAACAATAACACAAAAAAAGATTCAACGAACCAAAGAAAATGTGTGAAATACCGACATGTGTCTCATGGGACCCAAAATAATGTAAAGTTTATTAGTGATAGATTAAAATATATATAAAAATGGGATCACTTGGTATTCTAATAAAAGAGACCGATAATCACACAAGACGGAGGCCTCAAATCATAGCTTAAAGGATAGGAAATCTAGGTTAAAGGTCAACATTGAAATATAAGAAAAGTGTAAGGGTTTTAGGTAGACACTAGGGTTTTGGGTGAAAGTTAAGGTTTTAGAAGCCCTAATAATTTTTTTTACGTCTTGTAAAACAAGGATTCTTAGTGATTTTAAAAGACTAAAGTGCCTCAAAAGGCTAGAATTTAAGCAAGTACCACCATGATGTATGACTTTTAGGGTGAAACAAGAGAGGCCATTTAGTTATCTCCAAATTTTCAACCCTAATCGATAATGCCATGAAGTTTTGGGAAGTCTTCTCGTAGTTGGGGTATTTATCATCATTATGTTCTTTAGTGGGGTTGGATTCCGTTGGTTCTTGAAAAACTGCATTGAATTCAAGAAACATGCTTGGACCATCCGCATATTTCTCAACTTCCTCCACATCATCATCATTGCTGCTATCATCTTCCTCCTTGACTTGTTTAGATTCATCACTGGAAATTTCATCCATAGTTATGTTAGAGGATTTTTTGCCAACCAACCTATTGGATCTTCGTACTCTAGGGTTAATATAGTCAACATGAGTATTTGGGTCGGGTTCTCTTTTACTCTCATCTTTGTTCATGTTTTTATTGTTATCATCAATCTCCTCATTAGAAATGGCTTCTTTTACATAGAAGTTTACAATGGTTTTATTTTTCTTTTTGCTGGGTGATTGTTTCACAATTGTATTAGGTCTTTTGCCAAGCCTTTGGGGGAGGGTGTTTAAGCTCACACAACCCAACAAAAAGAGTATTTTGGCTATGGGATTTTTAGATTTTAGAAGGTTTAGGTTGCTTAATTGGGGGCTTTGAATTTGGACCAGGACTAACATGTTTAGTAGGTAGAGTTGAATTTCCTTTTGGAGGAGGTTTGAAATGTTTTCTTAGGGATAAATAGTGTTTTATTTCAGTGCAAGCAAAAATTAAATTGAAAAATATTAATAAAATTCTGTAAAAGCAATGACAAAATCTTGAAAACAACAAAAATAAATAATGTCATATTATAGTGTAAGATGAGATTTTACTTGAGAAACTGATGGCAAAGAATACAAACATCTAAATAGGTTACAAATTTGTTGCCACTCTGCTAGAATAAAACAAGAACAAAACAATAGAGACCAAGGAAGGAGAACAATACTTTAAAAAATAAAGAATATTTTTTCTTTGTCAAAAATAATTTTTATAAAGACTTTTACACTCTAATTTCAAAATGTCCATAAACAATTTTTCTTGATGTTGTCGTTTCTCTCTCTTCTGAAGTTGTGTATGCTCTCTATTTTGGAGTGTTGTGGCACTGTGTATGGTTTTGAAGCTACTGCTCTTATCTTACTTGTGGTTGTTGCTGCTGTTGTTTCTTCTTTTTCTTCTTTTTGCTATATTATTCTCACACTCTAATTGTTCTTCATTTATTTTCATTTTTTTATTCCCCTTTTAATTTTAATCAAATAGCAATAATTCCCCCCCAAAATAGATAGCTATTCAAAAATCTCAAATTTGAGTGTTAGAATTTTAGCCTCCAAACATATATGTTGTCTGGTGGTTGTAGGGAGAAGGAATGTTTCTAGATCCAAGAGGTCTGGCTCAAAGGTAAAGTGCTTGTCATAAATTTAATGTTGTGACTCAATATTAAATATTTCAAAAGGAGAATTTAAGGACTTGCACAATCTTGTATCTGTTGAAAATTGAGGTGTTTTCTTAGCTTAATACTTTGTAAAGCTTTAAGATTTCTGATCTAAATATGCTTTCCTTTGTTATAGATTCTTTGTGAGTGATTATCTGATTAATTCATTTTATCATTTGTAGAATGAAGACATAAGTTGTAGAAGAATTAGACAGGATATTAGAAAGATTACACAAGCATATACTGTGGAGAAACCCTTTCGGGAAAACAATCCACCAAGAATCAATGTATTATTTAATCTCTAAATTAGATTACAATAACTCCAATTCTTGCTTGAGAATGCTTCTTTTGCCTTCACCAAATCTTCTTCACAACCTGCAATAAAAATGATACTCACTCTCTTCAACTTGCTTGAGATAAATAGGCATTAATCAACTTTGTAAACTCCACAAGAGTTACAATTACAATGCTCAATCCCTATCCCTAAAAGGTACGCCTATCTCTTGCAAGTAAAGTTATTCCGTGAAGAACAATGTCAAATCATCATCTTCATCCATTTGGGCATCCCAAACTAAAGTAGGAACTCAACCTTTATTCTGTAAATATCTTCAAGGCTTTATCCTCAAAGTAAGCGCCCACGAGTGGGCCCACTTAACTTAGCATTCTGAAATATCTTAACATGAAAAGGAGTTAATTCCAAGAAGCCAACTTGGGCGCCCAAGTTGGGTCCAAGTCATTTCTTGTTAACTAAAACATTTCTCTCCACCATTCATGCAAGAATGGTCATCCCCTGTTAATTGAAGGTAGTCCCTGTTATCTATCATGCAACTCAAGTCATTAGTCATGCATTCCAAGTTAACTGAAGTCAACTAGCATTCAACTAAAACTAACTGAAGATAACTGAACCATAACTGAACCATAACTGAACTGAACTGAACTGAACTAAAGTGATTCTGAACTAAACTGAACTGAACTGAACTAAACTGAACTTCATGATATAAACATCAAACCCTAACTCCTACGATCTTTACATGCATTTAGAAGTGTTATCTCTTACTCCAAATAGTTAACTGAACTCAAGGTGAATGTCACCAACCATGTGGGTGCCCCATGTGCCCCTATTATTTAGGAACTCATATTGGACACCCTCACATGCTCCTAACATTTAGAATTAATTACAAATGTCAATTAACATGATTATTTCATCAAATATTAATTTCTCTCTAATCCTAGTGTTTGAGAACACTTTCCAAGGACTTAGGAGATACATGAAATAAATAATGTTTAGGATTGCAATTAAATGACATCCTATTTCCAACAGTATCACTAAAAACATTATATTTGATATTTAATTGATTGCGCACCAATTTTATACTTGAATGCATTTATTTATTCTAATATTTTATTTATTGGTGTTTTCTATCTTGTGTAGTTTGTTGTTTGAGAACCCAAACAACATTGCTGATCTCTTACACTTGTTCATCACACAATTGTCTTGAGTGTGTTCACTTTGTGCACATTACATGAAATTTTTTATGGGTGCAATGTTTTTGCACTAGTTGCATGTTAACATGTCTTTTTAAGACCTTCATTGATAATCTACAATTGATGTACAAACTCCTACACATTATTTTGTTCATTGTGCCACCTTTGTACCATGTTGATTGATTGCACCCACTGTCGTGTGTTGCCATGTGCTACACCATTCATTTTCAAAGTAAGTTAATGGATGGTTCTGACATACGTTAAATGACATTCCTTTGAATGATCAAGAATTAATCAAAAAATTACTTGTTAGTGATTATTCCACTTCATCAACAATCTGGTTTGAGATGATTCATGCTTGATCCTTGTGGCCGTTCAAATTATTTTTGATGCATTAGTTACTATTGATGGTTGCTACTTGTCACAATCATCTAGTTTTTAGCAAGAGCCATCATACAAATATTTTTAAGCATGTGCTTCCAAAGAGAACATAGTAACACTTTGGAGGAATTTTCACTATTTTGAAAGTAGACAATAGTTGGGTCGTGGTAGGTTGTGAAGCAAGTGTCTCTACATAGATTGGGTGTTTAGTGTTGATGGATCCAATAACTTAGTAAAGGGATCAAACGTGTGTAATAATCTACAATTTAATAAAAAGGTTTTATTTCTAAATATCCATTATCACTTTTTTTTATATTTCTATAATGATTATGTGTGTCTTTTGTTGGTTTATCTAATCTTTTTATATTACTGCATGTTGGAATAGGTGTTGTACACTATTAGTATAGGCTTTTCTTTTTCCTAGTGGATATTTATTTTCCCTTAGTTATCAATTTTTCCTACATATTTATTAAGCTTTTTTAGGATAATAAAGTTCCAGTTAATCATTTGATAACTAGGAGATAAAGTGATGAGTTGTCCTCCGCCTTTTAAGGGTGGAGTATTTACTTTTTCATCACTTTATTTAATGTTGGTGGTTATTGGTGGTCAATTCTCATTGGTTGATTTGCCAGTTCCATCCTCTCCTTAATTCTATATAAATTCACTACCTAGCTTGTATTTTCTATCTTGGAAGCTTTTAATGAAATTCTATCATCCTGACATTACATAATCTCTAGAGTTTTGCTTTACAATTATTTATATTTTTCAATTTATGCAACTTTGATTTTCTCTTAAAAATTTCCTTGGGTCATTCTATCTATTTCAAATTTTTAACATGGTATCAAAGCTTTTTTTTTGAGGATTCTAAGTTCATAGATTCTTAATTGAGAGTTTGAGCTTTTTATGCGAGATCTTGAAAATTTGAGTATGCTCTTCTCTTACATCATATGATGTCCTGGAGAATCAAAAAAACTTGATAGAAATACTAGATTTGAAGTTTTCTCTTTGTGAATTCATATTATAGGTTCATTTTGGAGCATGTTGATGCAAATTTAAGCTCACTATTGAGTTTAGAATATCCAAGAAATTCAGATCTAGCTTTTGTTTCACTCAATTTGGTCACCATTTGATATAGTTGCAAATTGGGTTTGAAGCTTAGATCTGGTGAATAAATTTTTACTAGAGCATTTTCAGCTCAAATGGATCTTGCCATTATGCTTGGATGACCCAAAAACCCCTATATCATATAAAATTTGTCTATTTTAGAGGAATTTGACTTTTTTCCAAATTCTTATTTTGCTAGGGGGTTGTCACTTCGGGCTAAATTCAACCATTTTAAAAAAAAATCATAATTTTTTGCCACGATGTTCGTTTTTGGGAAACAAGGTATCATTAGAAATTTGGAGACAAGCACTTTCCATCCACAGAGGTATTGAAAACATTTTTTTCCATTTTCTGCTAGATATTGTAGGTTGAAGTTGTTTGTTGTAAATTTCTTAAAAAATTCATAACTTTCGTCTAAGAGCTCCATTTTTCAAAAACAAATAGGCGTTGGAAAGGTATTGAAGATCACTACATATCTATAAAGCTAATTTTTCCAGATATTTTTTTAGGTTCATTTTGTATCAGAACTTGTAATTTTGGCTATTTTGAGCCTATTGAGCATTGTATCTTGGAAAAGGCTTTGTAAATGCACTAAACTAAAAAGTTCCAACCTTATAATATTTGGGGGGTGATTTTTGATACTAAAGAATAGGGTGGGAATATATTGATGTTCTTATTTAGTGTACTTTTGTAATCATTTGAGGATTATATCATGGGTTTTTCTATTCACTCTTCTATGATAATCTTGGATAAGGATAATTATGAGTCTTGAAAAAATGCATTCTAACTCATCTTAGATGGCTAAATTTTTTTCCGTTACCTTTATGGACTCATGCCAGAACTAAACACACCTAGAAAGAAATCAGTATGGGATAATAAAATTGATCATGTATTAGGATTGATTGGTTCTCATGTTGATATTGATGCTAAGTGGGCTATAATGGACATTGAGTTTCCCCCAAAAACCTTGGACCAAGATTTGGGAGATGTTTGGAGGTCTCCAAACATGTTTTTCCATTCTCAGACAATCTTGCTTCAGATTTCCTCATTCTAATTGATGATACAAATAATATACCCTTTGATGATGCTACTTTAGAGGATCTTGAGTATTTTACAGGTCTTGAATGCTCAGATGACATAGAGACTTCTCTTCTTGCTTATCCTCCTCACATTGATATCTCATCTCAACCACTTGTTGCGGCTTTCAATTCTAGAGATGCTTATTCAAAAGCTTCTAGTGATTCATTACAGTAGGAGCATTTATGTCTTTTGGGTTTAGTTCATTGGGACCAATTTCTACTAGACATCTCTTGTTTGTTTGTAGAGTCCCTCATTTTGGATCTAGAGAACACTATTGAGGACATAATATTCTCTTTGAGGACTACCCTTGGGTGAAATCACAATACTGTGTCTCACTTTTTTCCCAAGATGGACATTCACATCAATATTTTTAACCGAATCTTCATCTTCTGAGACCTATAGTAGCTAAACCATTAAGAATTTGAAGATGATGCAAACTAGTGATTTGTGACAATTTGTGTGTAGATTCTAAATATATATATTTTAATTTTTTTTAAAAATAAATCATAAATCTTTCAACATCTCATTTAATAACTAGTTTTAAATAGAAAACAACATTTTTAGACAGTAACATTTCTGTCGTACAACATAACTTTTTTTCTATAAAGGATAAAATTATAATTTTTTAAATATAGATTCTCAACATCAATATCTAGGAAAAGGATATTTTTCCATAATTTTTTGTGATATATATATTTTTAATTAATTTCCGAAGTCACTTTAACTATTATTTGGACAACACCTTGAAAAACTTGAAATAATTGTTGTGTTTCTGCTATTTTTTCTGTTTCTATTTTTCTGCTATTGGGTCGCTATTTTTTGGATTTTGGTGTCCTGTTGGTTGTTGCTTAGGCTTTAAGGTTTTTTTAATCTATTTTAGCAACATTTTGATCTAATGTGATGTAAAGGGTTTTGGGTCCCTTCAAAACCTGCTTTTCCAATATAATCAAAACTATTATTTGGACATACATGTGTGTCGTACAATCTAACTTGTTATGTATAAATCAAAATCCATTTTTTATTTTTTTGGTGAAATAAGGACATCAATACCTAGGGAAATGGTATTTTTTGAATTTTTTTTTACAATGGTTTATTATTTTTCCACCTTTGCAAAATGAAGAGCTTGATGTTTGAAGAAAAACCTATGTTTAGTAAAAATTAAAAATTAAATACATGATAAAATAAAAACATATAAAAAATATACTTGTTAGAAAGCTCATTTCAAGGGCTAAAATATTGTAAAATATAAATTTTAAATGGTATTATTTAATCCTTCAAAAGGTAAATAAAAAGTGTTTTTTGCTAACATTTTGATAGGTGCGAAGGAGACTCCATTGTGGGTATGATTTAATATTAGAGGGGTTCTATTAAAGGGGGTTTGATCTAAGGGGGTCTTATCTACCCCTCTTTAATTAAAAAAATTTATATGCAACATATTTTAGTAATGGAAAAAGTATCCCTTTTCCTTGCTTGATTTGGGAATAATTGTCATTGAATTAACCTAATTGTGCCTAGGTTTAATGTTGTAATGTGTTGTAACACATTCACATTGATCTTGGGATCCTTTTTAATAAAATGTACCTAATTTTTACCTTATTTAAGTGTTGTAACACACTTTCACATTTATCTAGGGTCTCCTTAATTAATTGTTGTTAATTAGAGTTAATTAACCCCTTTAATTCAAATTTAAGCCTTATTTGTGACACCTTCCTAGGATCCATCCTGAAACCCATAATTCAAATTACATAACATTTAATTGGGAAAATTTGAGGTCCTAGAAATTGGTGATAGGAGGGCGAATGGGTCCTCCCTCTATCCCCTTTCTTTGCATATTTCACATGGGTTTTTGATGTTCTTTCATTCCCCGAAGGCAAGGTCCTAGAAAACAGTGCCAGGACCCATTCGTCCTCGGTGGAAAATGGGTCTTTCCTTAATGAGGAACCCCTTTTTGGATTTAATTCTAGTGGGATTCTACTAACATTCATTTCTAGATCTGGTGTCGACTTAAATTGTTTGAATTTCGAGGTTAATCTCTTGATTTAGTATAAATATGGGGTGAATTCTCATAGTTTTATCCTAGACTTCCAAGCATTCATGCATTATAGAAAAAATGAGTTCACAAGAGTTCACAAGAGCATTTTCAAAGGCATTTAAAGAAAGATTATCAAAGTTTTATTGTAGCAATTCAAGATCATTTCATCATGTCATGGGTTTAGTGCATTCATGCATGTTGTTGAGCTAAGATAGTGAATGTAGCATTGAAGATCTACTTGGAAGCATTGTTACACATCTTATTTGAGATTAAGATCTACATTCTTGATGTCCACTACATGTTATATTGCAGATTTATCTTCCAAGATAATGTCCAAGGTATCAACATTGCATCATTTCATGTTCATGCTTCAATTTCATTATTTCATCATTTAGTTTAATTACCTACAAGGGGTTTGACTTAGGTAAACCCATATTCACTAACAATCAACAATTTTTCTTCCCTTGAGTGTGTGTATGTAGATTTACAGGTTGAAGAACAAGTGGAGAAGAAGTTTAGAGAAAAAATTGTCAAAATTGTCAA